>BSCZ01002930.1:0-22548 GCA_027924225.1 Bjerkandera adusta
TATACTAGGAAAGCCGATCAAGTCCGTGATGTCCAATCAGTGTCCATATGTCCACATGTCCATGAGCGAGCCATCAGCTCAACAAGGGCATCCGACATATCATGGCTCTCACGCTACTATTCATCCACCCTGGTCTCAATCTCGGGACGATGTTCAGCCCGACGCGGACCCACATTGAACTACCGCTCGACTCTACACCATTTGGAGACTTCGAGAAAGACAAAATATCAGTGGACTTCGATTGGATGAATCAGGTATATCATCTCGTGACATCGCAGCTGCGACAATGTTTGTACTGACCAGCCTAGTTCAATACAAATGCTAGATCCACTCGCCAGGTTCGGGTCCGCACGAGAGAAGGGCAGGCCCGGACCCTTCGTCAAGTTATTACGTCATGCGTGTCATTGTTGAAGAGATGCAGGAGTAATCCACGGTGCGAGGTAATTAGCACAGCTGATGCTGATTCTAGGGCCTGCCTGAGTTGGCGGATTGGAACCTCGTCGAGCTACGCCAGAAGCCGAACAGAGAAATGACGTTCGATTTTGTGTTCACCGTACAATGGGAAGCGGTCACTATCCACTCTCATGATCACGCCTTCTCCAAGGTTGTTGCCGACCTGCTACGGACGCTCTTGCGTCAGAATCAAGGCTCCGAATCGAAGACAGACGCACCAATGTCACCGCCACCCATGTTCCACCAGCGAGACGAGCAGAACACAACCATCGAACCCCAGAAGCAGGCCCAGGGCGAAATTCATCGTGCTTCTTCATCGCTGTACGCCAAGGACTCACCTTTTTCTCCCGAGTTCTGTGCCATTCCGCGGGTCCTAGACTCTACGACGCAGTACGGAGAGCAGCATTGCACGTCGCAGTTGTCGCTCGAAGGCCCCCAAGACTCCTACAACGATTTTGTCGCCGCCGCCGACACCATTTTCCCAGAACAACCTTCCATGCTATCGACTCAAATGCAGTCGCACGACCTCCCTCGTCGCCAATACGAGTCGTACACCTCGCACGCTTCATCTGCAGTGCCACTTGATAACTCCATGTCTTCGCTGGGCTCACAGCAGGGCGAGTGCTGCGTGTATCAGAGTTCTGCTTCCGGGATAGAAGCATACTCTGAGCCCTATACCGCGCCCTTACTATGGTCGTACCCCCAGGAAAATCTTACTCTCTGCGGTCCCGGAAGCTATTCCGCGGTGGGCTGCCAAACACCTGCATTCAACGTGGAGGAACCCGTTTCCCTATATCCACCGCAGAACTCCCTTGGTGGTGCGTATCCAGCGCAAGTAGTCATGAGAGCGACTCTCGTAGCGCAGCACCCCTCACCAGTCAACGGCGAGGGTCCAGCTTACACGTTCGATGGAGCAATCCTGAACGTACGATTGGCCGTCATTCCAGTGTTGATGGCATACTACCCCCTACATGCTTGAACACGACAGCGACTGGTAAGCGATCAGCACATTGTTTGATAACGGTTGTAACATATTTTTATAGCGGTAGTTGACTACTCCGTGCTTCGATGGTGTCGAGTATGTACTATGTCCTAGCTCGCTCAGAGCAACCTTCTCCCCAATGGATTTGTGCCAATGAGGGTGCATTTGGTTGTATTTGCTTCCCTGCACGTGATTTGACGGATTCAACCTGCATCCTTGTCCCTTCGCTACGGTCCACTAGGCTCTCGTGCTTGGTCTTGAAAGTCGGACGGGCGGCGCTCGTTCCTTGGTATCAAGGTTGTAGCTGATCAATTGAAGGGGTAAGGTCTCGGAGTTTGAAATGTGCCGGCGACTTGTCATTTCGGCGCCTATATGTGCTATCTTGTGCGCATTCGCGGTTCGCGATGTCGATATGAGACGCTGAGTAAGCAGGCAAAAGTTGTTATCGGATAAGTCATTCTGTTACTGTATCCCTCTCTCTCGCGATGCCATCGTGAGGCACCGGTCCTCGGGAAAAAAAGTTTCGACAAAAGCCCGTGCCTGGGAGCAGTCCAGAGAGCAAACAAAGGCGGCAGGGCATCAGTGCTTGCATCAGTGACTTGTACTCAGTTCATTTAGCAGAGTATATACTAGTCTTGACACGGTGTGCCAGTGCTGCTCAGCCTCAGGCCGTTGTCGTGGTCCGACTAAATTGGACGACGACCTCGGTCGTTAGTTGGTCTACCTCACTACGTGAATTTGCCACCGTTGTACGAGCCCAAATATTTGCTAGCGTGCGCCTGTCGTTGTTTTGGTTCATCGCTGGTAACGTCGCAGTTTCTCTGGGTCGGTCACACGGTGGATACGCAGTCTCAGATGTCTTCGCGCATCGCATAAATTCGCTTTCACGAGACAAAACAGTATATATAAACGAAAAGCGTAGTGAACAGATTAATGAACGATATACACAGTAGAGCTCATCCGGGAGTCCAGTATGAATCCAAGTTCAGAAGCCTCCAAAGCCGGTCATCATCTAGGTCATAATTCGTCAACGAGAGTGCCTGAAGACAGGTATAATAAACTCACGGGAGGAACGCTCATAGGTGGCATGCCCCCGCCATTCATCATTGGTGGTGGTGCCTGTCCCACAAAGCTACAACGGCCACAGGTCAGGCGACGAGGCGACGTGTGAGTAGAACGAACGTACCCGTTGCCTTGTGTAATCATTAACCGACTACCAATCATTCCAGGGTTAATGATGGGGGCATCGGCCTCCTGCTGTTCCTTTTGTGTGTCCTTGCGGGACTGCTCTTGTACCTGCTTTTCGAGAGCCGCGACCTTCTCGATGAGCGACCGCTTCTTCTGGATCTTGTATGGCATGTAGAAGTCGTTAAGGCCGTGCTGCCACGAGAGCTCCTCGACAACGTCCTCGCGCAGCAGGTCGAAGCACGCGTAAAGCATCGCGGCGAAGCACTCCTTGTTGCCGATGTCGACGAAGTAGCCTAGGAGCTCCTCGGCGACCTCTGTGCTCGCTGACGTCGCAGCCGTGATCATCGCGTCCTTGTAGAGCTTGTCTTGCTTCGACAGCGCGATCGATTCTTCCCAGCGTGCGTTTTTCTGAAGCGCCTGTTAGACCGCCCGCACCAAGGTTCAGATGACGGATCATACCTTGTACAAGTGCGCAGCCAACCGCCTGAACTCCAGGAGCTCGTGCTGCTCCAACCGCTGCGCAAGCTTGATGTTGTTGAAGTTATCGAAGCTGTCTATTGAGTCCCGCAGCGTCTTGTAGTCTTCCTCCTCGATCAGCAAGTCGTTGTACGCATCGTTGACGGCTTCGATGTTGAGCTAAAAGGCCACGTTAGCGGAAACTATCGCACGTGATAAACAAGCATCGGGCGTACATGTTGGACGGCGATGAGATATGACCGGATGAGGGGGATGTGGTCGATCTGCCTGAACATCTTGACGACACGGGTGTGGTCAATGCGAGGGATCAGGACGGTGAGCAAGTCTGTGAGCAACGTGGGCTGCTCCTGGAGGTAGAAGGTGAGCGACTTGTAGTAGCTGTCTCTGGCGTCAGCACGAAAGCATCGAGAAGACGGTAAGATGCGCACATCTCGATGTTTGCGACCCGAACGATCACATCCTTGAACTGGTTGTGTTCCCAAGCATCCGCAGACCGCTCGATCATGGCAAGAGCCGCATTGTCCTGAAGAGCGGATAAGCGGCATGAAAGAAGGCAAACGGGTGTTCACGTACAAACTCGTCATACTTGATGTACAGGAAAACGAGTTCAGGCCAAAGGTGGACGCGCTCGGCAGCTTTGATGACCTGACTCAAATTCAGTAGCTGCTTTCAATGAGATTCCTGAACCACTAACCTTCGGGATGTTGATGCGGGATACGAAAAGCTTGAGGTGCTCCATCACTGCAACGCCTCATAAGCACCGGATAGACGAGAGGCGCTGAAACACATACACTTCTCTGGCCTGTACTTGCTGTACAAAGTCGCAAGCTCCGTGAAGATACCCATCTACATAGGTTCGTTAGAATCGCAGATGGTTTTGCAGTGGACAAAGCTTCTTACGTGCGCCCGCTCAAGACTGAGACCAGCTTCAAGGAGTTGCAGAATCTCCTCGAAGTGACCACGACGCTCGTAGAGCTGCACGATGGCGGACAGTTCTTCCGCGTGCACGACAATGTTGAGACCACAGATTTGGGCCTAGGAAAGAGTGAGCAATTTGGTCGAATTATGTGCGACTGCAACGACTTACGAGACGGAATTCCTTCTTCTCCAAGCAGGCAGCGTGCACTTGCTTCCAGACCCTGTTGTCATATGAGTAACTTACTATCAACAGCAAACAACCACAAAACTCACTGAGTGTTGCCAGCCTTGCGAGCGCTCTCAACAGCAGATTGCGTCTCCCCGAGGTAGATGAGGGTAGTCGCAAGCCGTGCCCAGTTGGAGATGCTGGAGAACAGCAGCTTCGCAGCCTGGTAGAGCTCGTCCTCGAAACACTTCTCGCCGACGACGAGGATGTCCGCAACGTTCGTCATGCCGAGGAAGTCCTCCATGTCGTGCAGACGATCGGTCTTCGCGTACGCGTACGCCAACTCCGTGTCGATCTTGGGCTCACGGAGGTGCTTGCGCGCCATCTGCAGGAAACGAACGAGGTCGTCGTGCTTGCCGGCACGGTTGGAGATCTCGATGACTTCGGCGTAGTTGGAGGGGTCCTGAGCCTTGATGTACGAGTCTGCGATACCATGTCAGTCTCAGTTCGGATGACGAGCCCCAGCGACATACCAATGGCATCCTTGATGCGCAAGCCGTCCAACTGAGCTTTGGCGAGACGGCTCCAAACCTCCGGCTGGTTGACCTTGGTCGCGTACTCAACACCACGGTCCAGGGAGACGATGTGCTCCACGAGGACGTTGATGGCCATCGCGTGTTGCTCGTACTTCTTGTAGATGAGGAAGGCCTCCTCGTACAAGCCATGATCTGTCGCAATCTTCGCAATCTCCCCAGCGTCGTAGTTCTGCAGCTTGTCGATGTATCCAACGACCTTGCCCTTGTCAGCGCGGATGGCCGTGAGCATCATCAAGTTCTGGAGGTTCTTGTTCTCGCTGAACGGCGACGGCTCCAGTATGATCTTCTCGAGCAGCTCAATGAGCTCGATCGGGAGGTCGGCGGACAAGAAGGCCTTGACGGTGATGGAGACATCGTCGGGGTCGGTGCACTCCGGCAGGGCAGTCGCAATGATCTGGGTTGGAGGGTAAGCTGAAGAAATGGATGCAGACGGTATTCCAGACGAACCTGGTCGATCAGCTGGCGGCGGTGGATGTTGTCCGGCACGAGAACCTGAGCCCAAAGCTCTGGTTGACGGCGCTTGACGAGGTAGCGCGCTTGCTGCTTGAACATCGAGTTCTCGTTCGTGATCGCGATGAGCTCGTCGTCGCAGAAGCCCTTGGCGTACGCAATGTACGCGAGGTAAGGGTCGCGGGCCTCGCAGAATTTACCGACGACAAGAGGTTCGTACAACTATTGCGAATAATCAGAATCAACACTTATATTGAAATATTATAGAAACGCACGTTGTTCTCCTTGAGGAACTGCTCGGGGTTGTTGTTGCTGTCGATGTAGATCTTGGCCAGCGCGTTGAAGATAGCGGGATCTTGGCTACCAGCTTGCACACGGGCCTCCAACCACGGCATGATGAGCTTCAACCTGTTGCGGTTCTCGACCTCCGTTACGAGTTCGTCGATAGCAAAGTTGCCGGGGACCGACGCCAAAAGCGACTTGATGGTAGTCTCGTCGCAGTCAACGTCCAGCAAGCCACCAATGACCTGCGGGGTGCGCATGGAGTTGACCCTTTGCACGTAGACCTCGATGAAGCTTGTGAGACCATTCTGGTAGAGGTAGAGCACGAGATCGTGCACGAAGTCGAAGCGGTCGCAGACGATGATGAGCGGGAGCTGGTCAGAGAGCTTAGCCTCTTTGAGGAAGTTCTTGACCTTCTCCGGGTTGTAGAAGTTGCTCTCGCGACAGATACGCTCGACCTCGCGGATCTGGCCTGTACGAGTGGCGGCCTGGATGTACTTGAAGTGGACTTCCTGATCCTGGCTCAGGTTAACAACGGAGCCGAGGTAGTAGTACAAGCCTGCATCGTGTTAGTACGTATCAAGGAGGATGCAGTTTTGAGTGCTCACCCTCAAAGCTCTTGAATGACTCGAACATCTCAATCAGCTTAACAGGGCCGAGGATGTCGGAGTACTTCGTTGCGATCTGGATGACCGCCTGCAGGTTTTGGCGAATGTTGATACGCAGCATCTCATACAAAGATGCGATGGATTGCTCGGTGGTGAGACGGCTGAAGTAGTTGACAAGCCACTATATTGAACATCACGTCAGTATCGCTCTCATAGGCAGTTTCTGTCAACTCACCTCGATGGGGAATGCAGTAGTGTGCACTATGACGCGCTTGATATCCGCAAGGTCCTCGTAGTGCTCCAGAGCCTATAACATACGTCAGTGATGATGTGCAGAATGGTGTTCAGGAGGCTCTCACCCTCTGCAATAAGCCGGCCTTCTCGCAAAGGTTGGCAATGCGTGGGCGATCGTAGTGCGTGAACATTTCATTACCGAGAATGGCATCAGCGACTTGTGGGGCGTGCATGAGGTTCATCTCAAGCAGACGCGTCTGCAAATGACCCTGCTCGGGCTTGTTCTCCTTGAGGGCATCGAGAAGGAATGACGTGGCGGGCTGGATCATGTTTTGTGACATGAAAATGTCAACAACCTAACAAAGGAAAAGCAATCATGAGTACGACTGTGATCGTCATGATTCTGGTATGAAGACCCACCCGCTCGACATCGACCATGGGACCGTTCTCATCGTTGACTAGCTGAGCAGCGAACTCAGCTCCCTTCTCCGGGTTGGTGCGCATGATGTGCTGGAGAAGACCGATGTAGTCGGGCGTATACCCGACCTTCTTGGAGTAGAGGACGATCTTGTCGGTTTGTCCAGTCTCTGCGAAGCAGGCAATGACCTTGTTGGGGACATTCGCGCGCAAGTATACGCTAAGAGCGAGTGTGAGGTCATGAAGGCGGACAATGTCACCCAGCTCCTCGCTACAAGTGAGCTATAATCAGGTCAGCTTACTGCTGCCATACATATGTCCTCACTACTCACCTTGTTCTCCTTCAGCCACTTCTCGAGAAGTTGCTTGCGACCCTGTTGCAAAACCGGCCGGGCAAGCTCCACCGACTCAAGATGGTTGAGTTCGCCCTTCTCCAAGAGAATGCCGAAGTACTGCAAGATGGGAGAGAGGCCGCCAGGAGGTGCCGGCGCTTGCTTGAAGGACTCGATGACTTGCGCAGTACGAAGGATACCCTGCAAACGCCACGTACTTAGCGACCACACTATGCATGCAGACACGGTTAACCCACCCGGGGCGAGTTGGCAGCGATCTTAGCAGCTTCGCCAAACTGGCCGCTCTGGAAGAGAGCCTGGTATTGCTTGATATACAGGTCGTCGGCACCAGGCAGGTTAGCGCGGCTGGCGAGCTTGAATGCCAATTCGGTGTTGTTGAGAGTGGTCAAGATGTAAGGGATGATCGTTTGTTCGTCAACGTTCACGCTCAAAACCTGTCCCTTCTTGTTTACACCGATGATGCCGTTCGTTGCCTCGTGTTCCGCCGTCACGAAGATGGTTTCACCAGAGATACGGTTCATGTAGATGCAAGCACCAGACTCGAGGTCGTAGAGGTGAATGAAGCCGTATTTCGTGACCAGGTAGACGATGCCGTGTTTCTTCGATACTTGCATTGCGACAGGGAAGTCGTTCGTGGCTTCTGGTGGGAAGTATACATCGACTGCTTTCTTGGTGAATGGAGGATCTGGGGCAGTGTGGTCGATCTCTACTATGTGAAGCTACTGGGTGTCAGACTTGCAAGAACGACAAGGATAGCCGCAATAACGCACCTTAGCACCCGTAGCCGTGCGGACTGAGAACGTGAACAGCTTCGTGGTGTTTTGGTGGCCATCCAGCTTCAGCTCAGCAAACGAGGCTGCGTGACCCTCAATCGGCTGACTGACACCCCTCTCTTTGCTGTACAGCTGCATGGCACCCTTGACCTTGAATGCAGACGGGTTTGTGGTGTTGCCCGCGATACCGACGAGAACGAGCCATTTCTCGTCTCCGCTCGCGCGGTAGTTGATGATCTGCGCGCCGACGAGGGTCGGGTGCCGGTCGAAGACCTTCTGCGGAGGGGAGGTCTGGTCGTTGATCGTCCAATGGAATACGGCGGTCTCCGTTACGAGACCGATTGTGGTGTCCGAAATCCATTTCCAGAAGACGACGTCTGAGTCGTTGACGTGGGACTTGACCTTCTGCTTGGTCTCGATGTTGAATATTTGCAGTGTCCGGCCAGCTACACGCGTCGCGTCAGCACCACCGCCTCAAAACCATCTCAGGCACGTACCCTTCAGTGCAAGTATCTTCTTGTCGGGGTGCATAATTGCAGAGTCGGCCGTGATGGGTCTACGTAGCACATTGTTGGCGTCGGCGAGGTCGATGATGACGACCTGGTTCTGCTCGTTGACCTTCTCCCGCACACAAATGAAGTGGTCCGATTCCAACGTCAAGCTCTGCAGGGCGACACGAAAGCGGCGGGTTAGCTGGACTGCGCGGTGCAGGGCTCGGGAGGTACGCGTATACTTGCCTGGAAGGAGATGGACGCGGGCTGCACCCCCAGGCTGGAGAGCTGGAGGTGCTCGCAGAAGGCGATGGGCTTTGAGATATCGACGGACATTACGGGAAGAGGAGGACACGTCGAGCCCGGCGGTGGGCTGTCCTGCAGATTATGGAGGGAGGGATAGAGGTTCACGACTTGGCGCCCGTGCGTAGCAACGTTTCGGCAAAGCGTCAAGCGTCATCGCTTTGCCCGCAGCTCTCCCGGCCGCATTTCCGTCCATTGCCACAATAATTGTTTGCCATATTTTACAAAAAATATCTGCATCGCTACCAGGAACCTCTACTACATGTAGCCCTGACGCCTTTCGCCTCACAAGAAAATCTAGTCCTCTGCCAACGCGAGAGCCTGCTCCAGGTCGTCTTCTTCCTCGAAGACTGAAGCCGGAACAGCAGCCCCGTATATTATGCGCTGTACAACAATGGCTGTCGCGGAACACCAATTTAGTGTGAATAAAAGAGAGGCGAGGTCAAACGACACCTACCGCAGTCGACGGACAGCTGGAATATCGCGCAGACCTTGAATTGCAAGGGGCTGCCTTGCATAAAGAAGTACGCCGCCCTAACGGCTCACCGTCAACATCTCTCGGAGGAACACGGAGTCAGACCTACTTGAACGCATCACCACCCACCCATCCGATGAGGGTTGACATCCGGAAACCATACAACGACTTCTGCTTGTAATTGCTATAAACGAGTACTTTGAGTATCGCGCCTGGGGCTGAAAGACTGTGGCATACCTCAAAAGCTGAGGGATAGGAAGTGTGCTCTCCAGTCCGAGGGCGACAAACCCAAGGAGGTCCACGAAGAAATTCGAGCGTCCAAAGATGAGGAATAGAATGGCCTGGCAGAGTCTACGGAGCCACATCAGCAAGAAACTACGCGAGCGACAGGAGTTAAACGTACATAAACCCAGCAAGGAACTCAATATATTGAGTGTATGTTGACCATTGCCAGAAGGACAGCGGACGCTGGGAGCTACCGGCGTTCTCTGGACTTTGTCTCGGACGATACAGTATGCAGATGTATAGGAGTGCCAACTAGAAGGGACTGTCAATATCTCGCCCAACGACAATAAAACGCATGCTTACCTGTGCCACAATCATAAAAAGAGACTGGAATAGCAGGGCAAACTCGAAGCGATTGCCAAGCCAGAAGAAACATCGGGTGATGTTCGCCAGCAACCTAACGCGCAGAGTTCAGTCAGGGGTCTTAGAAATGTGGTTGGATTCCCTCACAGGATAGCGCATACGTCACGCGAGAAGCCCGTCGCGTCTCTAGTGGCTCGTCAGCGGGGGTAATCGCCGCAAACACCCTGACAGAGCGTACTTTTTGCGTACGATGGAATACGCTTGGTCTGCGTAGACTAGTGGCGGCCCGACGGCCATGCCGATTGAGGCCACAAGCGAGAGCCATGAGGGGACCATGGCGGTGTTCAAACGCGAGTGGTAGAGGTTCAAGGCTGCTTCGCGCCCTAACTACGTAGCACCGCCGCGCGTGGGGCACTGCGCGCGTATGACGCGCTGATTTCCGTTCGTACGGCCTGATATGGCAAGTTCTTGATTGAAAGTACGCATCGTGATGGATCTTTTCAGGGGTTTCGAGCGACACGTAAAGATGTCCGCGAGGACGGTATTTTGGACGAAGGGCAAAAATGTAATGACAAGAGTGGGATTCGAACCCACGCAGCTTTCGCTATGAGAAACCGACTTCGCCGGCAAGCTTTCGCTTGAGTCACACGCCTTAGACCACTCGGCCATCTTGCCATGCCGAGTCTCTGTCTCGTTTTCAATACAACCTAGTAAACCGCCCTCTACACCAAACTCTATTCTATGCTCTATATCGTCCATAGATCGAACATTAAATCACACTGTACTCTATAAAATCGCCCATATCACCTAACAAGCGGGCACTGTGAGAGGGATCTTGACGGTACGCTATAACGACAAGTCAGCGTCCTGAAGACAATACTAATTCCGAGCATGTTCTTACCGCCAGGCCCTGCACCCGGACTGAGTTAGTGTACTGTACTCACATGGAATTGATTTTGCTCACCGAAAGACTCGTCTCTTTATACTTGACACTCATATCGACTGCTGTCAGCCTCATTGCCTCGATGGCCTCGTCGAGAGTCACACTATACACGTTCTGGCTCGCCATGGATAGCTGTGCAGCAGTGACCGCTTTGACCGCTGGTGGACGACGCATCGGTCAGCCTGACTTCGCGTCTAAGCCGGCGTATCACGTACCTCCAAGGCTATTACGCTCCTACAATATGTCGGCGTCAGAACGGAAGACGACAGTCTGAAAAGCTTTGGAACGTACTATACATGGCACTTGCACAAGACCATCGATCGGGTCGCAGGTAAGTCCCAGGTTATGTTCTGATGGTCAAGGTCACGACGTCTGTCACGGTCCCAGATAAGATCCACGCACCAATACCAATCTCAGCCGCCTGCACCCCAAACAATCGTCAGGCCAAATTCACGCAGGAAAAAGGGTACAGATCGCTTACCTGCAACACAGTTTCCGGGTCGGCTGTTTCATTTCAGCTAGAGCCGAGAACACCACGGGCGTGACACGTACCGCCCATACAGGCCGCAAATCCAGCACTGGCCATTGAACACGCAACTGTGCGGACAGAAGATTAATTAATGAAGGGGTAAAACTCCTGAAGATCAGGGTTACGTACCTCCAACTTCTGCTTGACAACCACCCTCGGCGGCTGAGATGGTGCTGCCACGCTTAAACAGCATACCAATGGCCTGGGATGTATTAATTTAGCTCTGCGTGCAGACGGTAATTACTTACTGCCGCCGTCAGAAGGAAGGTCTCGATGGATTTCTCCGGGTCGTCGCTCACGAACTAACACGGAAACGTCAGCTTTTTCCTACGTGAAGTCATAGATCCTACCTCGACGATATACTTCAACACGGCTGGGATAATACCGGCGGCGCCGTTCTATGCGAAGATCAATCTCGACTCAGCGTGGAAAAGCACCAAAAATACAAACTGTGGGCGAAGTCACGATACGGCCACCACTAGCATTAACTTCGTTGACAGCGATGGCATAGCATGACAGGAAGTCCATGGCGGGAATTGTGGTTTTTCGCTACCGCGGGGATCAGTGCCTGTTCCGCCCGGAAAAAAATCGTGCCACTGACCGGAGGCATAGGCAAGATCGGGTGTTCAAACGAACCGACGACCCTGGGACCACGGCGCGTCCTGATGATGCGGCGTTGGCCTAGCTCGCTCTCCATAGAGGCGTCTAGGAGCCTTTGTTCCTCATCTGCAGGCCCTTCAATAGCATCGGGAATCGTCGAGCTGCCTGGACCAATGGCAGGGGCGTGCGGTTGGGCAATTCCCGGATAGAAGCTTGGAAGACGTCAGACAAGATCGAGGTTGAGTATAATTACAAAGGTACCCTCGCATCAGGCGGCGATAGAGCATGGGTGCACGCCGTCGTAAGCCTATACGCCCGGGCAGCTTCTCATCTGGGGCGGACACACCAGTTCGGATGCAGTCATCCATCACGGCCCAGATTTTGAGGAGCTAGAAATTTGTAGTCCGTCTTGTGAACCAGACCAGCCCAGTCCATGAAACTCCATACCTTCTGTCGTATCTCATCATGAGAATAGCCGAAATGAAGCTCGTTGTCATAGACGATCTGTGCAATCGTCATCTACAACAACGGAGGAAGAGCGGGTGAGTAAGGTAGACGGCGGTGGCGACATCTTCAACTTACGTTGTGATTGCGTGTCAAGGCAAGAAGACTGTCTCCGGACTGTATATGATTTGAGAAGACGATCGGGAAGGCTGCGAAGTAAGCTTACTGTGAACGGATATGGCGGTTGGTGCGGGTCGGCAGAAGGACCATCTCGGTCTGTGACTGGCTCGGTGAGACTGTGGGATTGGTGCAAACGGGCGCCATGGACACTGCTTTTGTCGACCCCCTTGTAAAACATATTCTCGTCCACTGTCGCGCCTTGTTAGTGGCTGCGTACGAAAACTTCGAATGCTCCATACCCTTTGTTTTCTCGTTCACGACGAAACCTCCGCCGACGCTGCGCCCGATATTACCAACCATCCTATGAAGCTTCTTCGGGTGACGCACCTGAAGTATTCATTTGTTGCGAGCAAATCGCCGTCTTCCCCGAAGACGGAGAACCGCATGCCGTTGGGGTGGGTCTTGAGAACTTGGTCCCAGCGCCACAACATATCCCGGTCCATGTCATAATGTATATGATGGGTGCCGCCGAGCATGAGGCTCTTGGTCTCCTGTATGGCAGTATAACGGGACGGAATTGTCCCAGTATCAATGGTTTCTGGGTCGGAGCCTGCACATAATTGAGTACCTCGAGTATGACCCTGCCGCACTAACGTACCCTCTAAACCTAGCAGTATGGCCTGTGGCGTATGATGGCTATTTTTCAAATATGTCAACGAAGCTCGAATATAGCATGGTCCATACCTACCCTTTTCCTGTGGCAGCCAGGGAGCCGTATCTTTGTTGCTGAATCAGTCTACAAATCCGCCTGGGGACGAACTCAATCGACGCACAAGGTAATCTTGACTGTATGGACCTGCAGCCATCGTCAAGACATGCCAAGGAGGCTATTGGATTGCGAAGTACCTTTTCCAGCACTCCCAATTCTAGTAGATCGTTGATGAAGATTTTGCCGGCACGCATGGGGCCAACAGTGTGAGAAGAACTTGGCCCGACTGAAGCAGCGCGCGTTGAATACGGCATGCGATTGGCAAAGAGAAGCCAGCATACCTCCGATACTAAACAAATCAAATGCTGATATCACTGCATGCTCCGTCTCCTCCTTAGGACCGAGAGAGTTGGCTTGGTCGGCAGGTATCGCGTCGGAATTGAGGTCCTCCCCGTCGTCCTCCCGCGGTCTTAGTGCTGCACTCGCAGGGTGTCGCAACGTCCGAGCAGTTGAGAGGCTCGCGCGTATCCCGACCTGCTTGCCCAGCGGCGCGACTCGCAGCTGAGAACCTGCGTTGTTGCGGAGGAGACGCGACCCGAACTTGACTGAGTTACGTCCAATGGTGAGCATACCTACAATGTTTTCGCGTTGAAGGGATGAGATAGAGGGCTATCCTCGACGCCGGAGCGTGTACGGGAACTTAGAGACGTTTACGGGAGTCAGACAGTGGTGGTGGGGAATAAAGTTGGATTGCGGCGGTGTCTGACACGAACGGGAGACGAGCGCGGACCTTGATAGCCAGCCTGACTAGCCACGTGGCGCTGCCAGATTTCAGAACGCCGGACGCCAATTGGCTGGCGGGGATCTGACCCTAACTGACTCCCGTGGCGGAACTGGAGGCCCTCTCATTCCGACTGAACAACAGAGTCCCCAGACATAGATACGCGTCGGAACATGATCGTAGCAGACATGGAAAATTACCCCAGGCGTGTGTTACAACATAAATCCAACATATCCGATCCTACTGGTCCTTCTTGGTCTCGAATCCAGCCTCCGCCACGAGCTTCTCCTTCTGCTCTGCGGCAAACTTGGCCATCTCCTTCGCTTCGGCACGTCGTGCATACTCCTCTCCCCCCTAAATACCAACGTAAACGTAAATATTTCCCAAGAAGTACGCGACACGTACCTGCATGACGAGGACCGCGCCGAGAAGCACGATGATAATGGTGTTGCCCGCGCACAGAAGGCGGAGGGCTTCGACTTGATCCTCACGCGTATCGACGCCTTCGATAGGGTTGGCGACGGTCCTTGAGGCGGGAACGCCAACAGATAGATACACGGCAATGGCAAAAATATACGCAGCTGCACTAACGTTAGCTTCTCTATACAATTGCGAGCTTCGCACTACACGCACCGAGCGAAGAGCCGTCGAAGAACATTGCGCTGTCGTCCCAGACATGCAATTTCCCGACCAATCCTATGATTCCAACTCCCATGACGGCATGCAGAAGAGCCTAGCTCACCGGTAAGCGACGTTACAGGACCTGGAGCACGTAGCACGCACCTTAATCGCAGGCGGGGAGCGGTAGAACGTCGTGTAAAACTCTATGCCATCCTTTGCGACCTCCTCTGTCAGAGGAGTGAAGAGTACTCGGTAGTCGACGTTCAAGCAAATGAACAGGACCCCTACGCATGCCGTTAGCCCATGTAACCAAATTAGAACGAAGTTCACGTACCCAGGAAGAAGCACACCGAAGACAATACAGCCGCTTGCCTGAATCCCATGTTTTCTCGTGGTGACCGCTGCCAGGAAGGAGAGTGCGAAACAGGCGCCAGAAGCCGCGCCTCCGCCAAGGAGGACGGCCCGCCATGGGCCCAAAGCGGAAGGCGCACCAAGTATCGCGGCAACTTTCACCACACCAGCTCGTGCCTGCAATTCATGGCACGGGTAGGCGACTTCTAGTGTGTAGGTTACGGCAAATGACGACGACAATCAAGCTCAACAAGCATAGCGTTCAGAGCTAAAATTGGACCATGTTTTCCAAGAGAATATACACTGGCTCGGGGGGTATCATCGAGTTCAAAAGCAGAAACTACACTAACACGGCAAAGGTATATCCCTATCGATATGTCGAGAGAACAGGTTCGCAAGCGACGTGGGCTAGAAGTCAACTACACGATAAAGTCCGAAGCGAAGCGTGTGGCAACCCTGCCATGACGCTACGCGGCTTTTCACTGTGGCTGCGTCGCCTGCTGCAGGGGTGATGGAGGGACGATGCCGGGTGACGGCGTCGCCGGTTGCGGAGTATGTGGACTGTTCGGCGATTCGCGCGAAGGTCGAGGTGAGTGCGGCAGACCGACGACCATGCGACTCTGTCTCCGCGACGCCTTGTCGGTGGCGACGTTGATGTTGAGGCCGCGGGTAGCAGCGACGTGGGACGCACGGGAGACTCTTGCATTTGTTGTAGACGAAGCCCCTCCCCCGTAGTCAGAAGGGTGCAGGAAGTCTCCTTGGTTCGCGGGCGGCGGCGGCGGAACATAGGCGGAGTTGTGTGTGGCCGAGGATTCCACGGTCGACTCGTTGTCCGCCTCCCCTGTGCCCTCAGTGCCGCTTTCGTCATTGACCGAGTATTCTTCGCCTTCGTCAGATTCCGCTTCCTCTTCTATGAAATGACAGAGACAAAGTTAGCTCTCCGCAAGGGGAACGACGTATGCGGAGAAGACAGAACTCACTCGATAGCGTCCGACCTGATAAGCCCAGCAGCTGGTCGGCAGCCGCGTCCGAGTAGCGTTTGCTGTTACGCCTGCTGTAATCGGTGGCTTCGGGGGCTTCGCCCTCGGGTGGTGGTTGCCCCTCCTCCTCCAACGTCCCGTCAACGTTGAACACACGCTTGAACTCGCCCAGCATTAGGCTGAACACGCCGGCGGGGATGCCGAGTGTTGGACTGAACACGATTCCGACGTTCCGCATTGTCATCTTGTTCACATGGGCGTTTTGAACGATCAGGATGAGGTGTGCAGTGAGCGCACGGAGCAGACTGTAGTTGGCAATGGGTAGCGATGCAATCAGCTGCGACAATTCCAGTATGCGTTCTTGTGGATCAACGAAGTCTGAATGTTTTGGGTTTAGTACATACTGCAGAAGGGGCAGCGCAAGTGACAGCTTACCGATCACAGACAGGAATCGTAGGTGCAGATCACGAGTAAGGATGCTCGCGGGAAGATCACGTAAGAACGTCTTCAGAAGACCAGCGATGGCATGCGGGTCCCAGTATTCGTCCGAACCGAGCAAATCCACATCGCCCTCTACATAAGATTGCGTTAACGCAAGGTGGGCAGAGAAGGGACCTAAAGACCTACCGTTATTGAAGCGATCCTTCAGAGCCTTGATAACGGCCGAGCTTCCGCTCAGCCGGTAGATGCCTTCTTCCTGATCTGCTTTCTTGGCCTCGAGATACTGAATACACCTGAAGACAATCGCGGGCAGGCTTGCGATCTCCGCCACGTCCAACGACTCATCTAGGTTCACGCCGAACACAGCCCGAGGTACGTGCACGGGGACATTGGGTTTGTCTGTTCGCGCGGTCAGCAATGTCAGCCACGATGAACCCAAACTTTGACTGTGCGCATACCATGCATTTGTCGCCCAAAGCCCCAGAAGGACCGCGATTTGGCTTTCTCTCGCCGATCGCTCGCTGAGGGCTGCTCTGGAGGCGCGTCCTTCCCACCGAATTTGTAGCCTGCGGGGATGGGAGTGCCGTTCATCGGGCCTGAAATCTTCACCTTTCCGTTAACGTCGACGCGGGGTGTGTCGAGCGCAGCATCCTTCTCGGGTGTTGGCGGGCGTTCGGGGATGGGTGACGTCTTTAATGGGTTGATAGATCGACGTTTATCCCGGCGGCGCTGTTCTGGCGACACCATTGTCTGCCTGTTCTTAGCAACACGCGAGTCTACCAGATCCGGATAGTGACCCATCTCCGAGTTCGCACGCTGACTGACGTTTGCGAAAGGATCCGTATCGTCGGTGGCCAAGGGTGACGACACAGGCAGTGAGCTGGAAAGCGGCGCCTCTTCCTTGACTGACTGTACGACTTGAGCAAGGGGGTTCGCGGACTTGACCGGACTTTGCGAAGCCTCTTCCAATGGCGGAGCGGCTTGGAATAACTTCGCGTTGCTTGCATCGGGAGCAAGTTGGACAATGGGCACCGCGGGGCCTTTAGCGATCTCTTCCTTGCGTGGTCGTCGAGTTGGCGTGGTTGCCGTTTCAAGAGTTGACGTGAAGCTTATTCGGCTCGCCGTCTCCGCTATTTCATCCTCGCTATACCGTCCAGTCACATAACGCACAAGGACCTCCACCCAGTTGTCCCGCTCCGCGTCGCTCTCAGCACAGAGAACGTGCCTCGGATTGGACCCGCCTGGCCCCTTCTTGGCCTCGATGATCAAGAAGGCGTGCCTATATTCGTTGTCTTCATCAGTCTCCTTCCTATCAAGCTGCCGCTGCTGTCGACCGATTTGTGCACCGGTGATCGTGATCGAGCCTAGGTGCGTACCGCCACGCTACGTCATACAAAGAAAAACAATCAGCAAGAGAAGATGCAAAACAGACCAACGTGGGATGTCGACGGGGGCAGAGACGGATAGCAGCGATGGCGTGATGAGAGTGACACTCACGCTTTCGTAGTATTCCAAGCTCGGACCTTGAAGGACGAAATACCGCGTCTTCCACCCGCCAAAGTTTTTGCCCCTCTTCGTAAGGTAGCCCTCCTTGTACCCTGCGCGCGCCACCGGTTTCTGAGCCTCGCTGGCGATACCAGAAGTGAAAAAGGCGATTATTTCGTCCTTGTTCTTGGTGGGAAGCGCGATCAGCGAACGCAGGTACTGTTCGAGCGCGGCCTAGAACGAATTCAATGTGAGTATCAAGGAAACGAAGAAGAATGAATGGGAAAGGCAGCAGCGCGGGACGCTCGAGATATCAGGGCACACAACCATCGCAATATGTCCATGCAGAGATAAGCAGGAGATAGGAGATCATGGCCTGCCTCACACAAGAAGAGATGGTCGCGGCCACAGAGGGCTAGCAGGGCTAAGAATGAACAGAACTTACCTTTCTTTGATCGACTTTGGCGGGGGCGTGATCCCTCCAAAGCCGGCCCTCTGGCAGGTTGACTAGCTTCTTGCTCAATGTCTTACCAAGGGTCGCGCGGACCCGGGCATCGAGGGTAAGGACATCGCTATACAGCTTTTCGATCTTCCACGTCGGCTTGCCGTTCCCAGGGTTGACCACGATGATGAAGGACAACACATCCTTCCCACGGTCGTTCGGACGAATGGACGAATGCGAGACTTGTATGGTTGTATGTGGTAGGTCGGAGGCCAAGAGCGGAAGCGCACGGAACGCAAGGCCAACGGCAGGGATGTCAGGGTAGCTGGGTTGCGAGAGGGAGGAGGTTGACTGGTACTGTGAAGGCATGCCACGTGCATCTGTCGAGCCGTTCGCGCGATATGATTGGCTTGCCGTGTCGGATGCTACGAGAGTGTCTGAGGTAGACATGCTTATAGACCGTAATGACTGCGCTGGTAGCAGCTGACCGTGAAGCTGTGCTTGAGCGAAGCTGTCCCCACCGGGGTGTATTACTGGTGGGGTGGTAGGGGGCAAAGGGAAGTCTTCGACGGCAGCGCGTTTCCTCTCCCGCCGACCACCGGCCGGTCCGAGACCGTCTTCTTGCCTGGACTGAATGCTCTCGCTATCGGGGTCGACGCTGTCGGTAGCAGATGCACGTCCGCTGTCGTTGGTGCTGCCGTAGTCGGTGTCGTCAGCGTCAAGGTCTAGGAACTCAGCGCTGTCCTTAGCGGTGCTAGAGCGTCCGCGATACTCTTCGCTTGGGCTGTCCGTGTCGAAGGCAGGGGAAGAAGATGAAGGGTCAACGCTTGCGGGAGACTCGGTCCTCTGTTGCGGGATTATTGGTGAAAGTTTGTCGGGTGTAAATGAGTGAGGTGGAGGATGCTGGAAGCCATGCGAGGTGAGCGGACTAGGTGCGGGCGACTCGCCCATTGCAGCATAATAGCGTTTAGCTTCTTCCGGGATGGAAACATGCGAGTCTCGAGGTAGCGCGAGCGGTCGTAGCGGTGCGACAAGACCGTTGACACTGTCTACCGACGGACGTGACACCTGCGGTTCGATATCAGATCCAGAGGCGGACTGCACGATCACTTGCGGATGAGGCTGGGCTCCAGCGTCGGAACGTGTGTTAGGATGTACGGCGGACTTGGGTGACATAGGTTTGCTTCGGTCAACTCTTGCTGATGTTTCAATCTCATCGCTGCCTCTCGGTCGTGTTAGCGGTTCCTGACTTGACGCTGTAATTGAAGGAGCGGGGATCTCGGGGCGAGATGGCGGGATACTCGGCAAAGGGTAGCTCCCAGCTCGGGAGGTCGTTGGAGTTGGTACTGTCGCGGAACGCATTGCGACCGGGCTGTACGAATTATCGTCATTAGGGGGTAATGAGTTGGATCGCAAGGGGGTGAGCGACGATTTCCGCGGGTCCATAATGGGAGACGGGATAGGATATTGGTTCGCCAGCGATGTGATAGAGTCTGAAGGTGATACGGCTAGACGGCTAGATGACGAGACTTGTGAAGCCGACAGGTAGGAACCCGACAACTGCGCGGCCGATGTCGAAGCATGCAAACTGTTCAAGGATCCTTGGCGTTCGCGCGCGGGGGACCGCGAAAATGATGCGTCGGCCGCAGTGGACGAGGCTAATTGTGCCTGCGAGGCTAGAAGGACGGGTCAGAATGCTGCGACCGCAGAATGGAAAGCGGAGGTGGCTGATACGTCGATCATAAAACAATAAGAGGGGAGGAGCTCACGTATATCATCCGACTGCGTCCTAACGAAGAGGTTTCTGGGATCTTGTGCGCCATTGGCACTGAGTCCGCCGCTGTCGGTGGGGCGCAGGTGAGTATGGGACGCAGCGGACCTCAACGACCCCTCTCGGCCCTCTCGCTTCTCTCGCTCTCGGTGGGCCCTGAGTAGTTGGTCGGTGTTCTCGCCGGTCGACTGCAGGCGTACTCGGAATGCGTCTCTTTCCCCGCGGACTCGCTCGAGCTCCTTCATTAAATGGCTGTATCCCGTGCGTTGTTTCTCGATGAGCTTCCAGAGCTGAGCGTTCTGTCCAGACATATGGTTTCGGTCCGCGACGGCAGCCTCGAGAGCGGCCATCTTGGGGTCGGAAGAGTTGGCATTACTGGTGAGGAGAGATTGCACGGTGAGGGGTGGTTGCACGGGTGCTCTGGACGGCGGAGTGGGCTGCTGGGCCACACGAGAGGAACTGGGCGAGGCGTACTGGGACGGAGAGACGTCGGAGCGGTGGGTAGGGTTACGCTCGCGGACTGGCGTGTTCTGTACGCTGTGCGGTATCATGTTTGAAGAGTGAAGCAGCGTTTCGCAGGCCACATGTATGGAAAGCGGAAAGACGGGAGGTGGTGGACCAGCCGAAGCTCTGTGGGGAGGGCTGTAACGTGAGTTTGAAGGTGGACTTGGCGCAGTCGTGTGCTCGTCGCGCAGGTGAGATCCGCGGCGAGGGTGGATGGTTGGGAAATACGGTGGTGGAGGGGAACAGAGACCAGATCCCGTCGCGTTTGATGCAAAGAGAAACAGGCGAGCCACGTGGCAACCCGTATGTCAAACGACCTCTGTAGCTGCTCTGAAACCAAGTCGCTGTTTCCCCCGTATGCCAAACGAGACCTTGTCTGTGTTTCTACTCTCCAACGACAATCCGACACGGACTGCAGTGCCTCTGCCGGCGTTGCGAGGCACTCACGCTTTTGTGTTCCTCAATTCAGTCCCGACGAAGCCTGCATTGGCATCTTTTCCAGCCGTAGCCGCTCGACAT
Source organism: Bjerkandera adusta (assembly GCA_027924225.1). Classification (NCBI taxonomy): domain Eukaryota; kingdom Fungi; phylum Basidiomycota; class Agaricomycetes; order Polyporales; family Phanerochaetaceae; genus Bjerkandera; species Bjerkandera adusta. Next base: position 20,995 of record BSCZ01002930.1, read on the forward strand.
ACGGATCCTCGATATACAGCACCAAGTCTCTCCGGGTCCTAGTGTCGCTCCGCGAACGCCCATCATGATTGTGTCTATGACAGCAAAGTCGATTACAACCGGAAAACGGACGATCCATGACCGCACGACTACAAGCACGCTGTGCCGGCCTACGCTTGTGATTGGTCCGTGACCTAGTCTTGGCTACGACCGCCCTCCTGGATACAGCGACTGCAGAGGCAGACGAAGAACCATCCCTCCCTCAGGTGGTTCCTGCGATCCTCCAGGGGCATGTCCTCCACATGCCCATAGCTGATGCACAGTTCTTCCCCTGCCCGGACCTCTTTTGTCGTCACAAACCGCAGTCGACGCCCCTCTCGGTCCTTGCGCACGTTCGGCCAACAGTCTGCCGCACATTGTTGTCAGCTACTATGGGTATGGTCCGAGGTAATGTGGGCACGTACTGTGATTGAAGAAAGACGGGACCGGGTACACGCCAAACCCCAGGCCTTCGCTCTCCAGGCTCATAGGCATTTGCCAAATACCGAAGGAGTTTCCTGGGTCCACGGAGAGGATAGCTCGTACGTTTTCAACCGTGATAACGTCGGTCAAGTGCAGCGCAGAAGTCGAGGCCTCGCGGGAGGTCGCCTGGTCGGTTTGTATTTCGTCCACGGTCAAACGTGACTTCAACACTTGGTATATTCGAATGTAGTTTTGTAACAGCTCCGGAAAGCGCTTGATCTGTTGCAGCTCTCCTGACTGGAGTGTGGTCAAGTCCGACCAGGTTGCGCCAAACAGGGCGGTCGGGTCTGAGCACTTCGGGAGGATCCCTCCACTTGGGTTAGTCTCTCGGTGCAGGTGTGCCAAGGCAAAGAGGACGTATCGTGCGAGGTCTGCTTCGAAGTCGTCGAGTTGAATCTGCCGCCATTTCTTTAGTGTCTTCGGACGCGGCTGTGCGCGGACCTCTTCCCAGGCCTGGGAGATGAATTCTGCGGTGATGTCTTGAGCAGCGAGTTCGTCGGTCGTGGCCGTCGCCTTCTCGTTTCGTTTTCGCGCCGATTCCAGGGCTTCCAAAAGCTTTATCGCCGCGGGTCCTTCGCGTTGCACCCACGCGTCACGACACTTATGATCGCAGAACAAGAGTCCTGCTCCTTTTCCAAGATCCCGGTAGGTGAGAAAGTCTCTCCTACCGCACTCGTATCTCCAGCATTCCGCGCAAACTTCGTTTCGAAATTGTTTGTAGATAGTACATGAGTAGGGAGTGGTGATGTCCAGGACGCAAGTGCCGACTGCCAAGTCTTGAGTGGCTCGAAAAGATCTTCCCGTGAGCGGTGAATGAGAGATCGTGAATAGAGAAGGGGGCTCGCGGTGATCTGAAACCATAGAAAGCTAAGTGTGGCCGAAACCCTACGGATGCTTGAGGTGAGGGAGTACCAAAGCGTGAAGCGCGTGTCCATCGACATCAGCGTGTCTGATTTGATGGCACAACACGTCCAAACAATGAGCGCTGGGACGCTTGAAATAGCACGGTTCGCGAGGCTTACTTACTGGAAGGTTATGTCTTTTTTTTTTTTT
>BSCZ01002992.1:0-94400 GCA_027924225.1 Bjerkandera adusta
GCTTTCAAGCCCACCACCGCCCTGTCGTCCTGATCCCGCTAAGAGTCCCTTCTGTTAGTGTTGAGCCTAGCCTCCACGACAGTCTAGTCCGACCCTGCGATGCAAAATCTGTCATCGCAAAGTTTGGAAGAACGCGAACCTGCTCTCGCATAATTTTAATCCCCTCGTCGTCCGGTAACGTGCAACTAACTCGTTCGCGTGATCGAGTGAGCGGAATGACATTTTCTGGCAGCCCAGGGACGGACACTCGCTGGGGCGGATCTTTCAAGGTCACGAACAATGTATTCAACACCTTTCTCCCAGTGTTATCGGTGAAATAATCCCATGAGTACACAGTCGCTTCGGCCCCGTTGGTTGCGCAAATCTCTGTTGCCTCGTTGGACTTCAACAATACCGGCATGCCGATGCACAATGTAAGTACCCCCGCATCGCTATCTGTCATTGACGGTGGGATACTCCACAGAAACTCGCGGATATTCGAATCCAGATCCCCATGGTTTTGCCGCGGATCGGTAATGAAGGCTGCTATTTTCTTCGTGTTGGTACCACCTGAGGTAGAACGCGTCTTGGACTTCGAGTCCCACTCATCAATCGAGTGGAATCGTTCAAGTCGTCTGCGGTTCTCGGATGCAAAACGCTGGACTGAATACTCGTTGATAGCATCACGGTGAGTGTTCCATGCAGTTATGATGGCGATATCTTTGAACCTAGGATCAGACAGTGACGGGGAAAGGTCGCACCGGCCGACTATTCTTGTTCTCAACAGTTGTATGTCCTCTCTAGTGCACGATTTGTACCTCATGTTCATGAGAGCAGTACGGAACCGAACGTCTTCGTCAGACATGCCGCGTTGCCGCATATTCTGCGTCAGGAGGACAACGGTCGTGAACGACTGCCACAAAGCCTTCCCAATCGCGTTCCCTTGATCAGCAGGTGTGTTACCCGATGATAAAATCCCCACTGAATGCGAATACAGGGGGTAATTCTTCTGACCAGACGGAGGAAGCTGCGCGAAGTCCCCAGCTAGTATGACTCCAAGCCCCCCGAAGGACTTCTTCGGACAATTCAACGCTTTCGACATGCGGGATGATATCTCGAAGATTTGACGACATGACACCATGGAAATTTCGTCGATGAAGATTAAATCCACACCGGTAAGACGACTTCTGATTTTCTGAAGCATAGCTACTGACGGCTTTTGGCTAATCTTGTTAATACCCAACACATAATGATATGTGGAACCACCTAGGATCGCAGCCGCAGAACCTGTTGGAGCAGTAACGACAAAACGGTGCCCCTCGTTGCGTTTTTGAAGAAACGTGATAAGCGCATTTATCACGCGAGACTTACCAGTCCCCGCCATTCCCCCCAGATACATGCGCAAGTTTTCGTGGTCTCTGTGGTGCATGTAGGTGGCTGCTATTACAAAGGCGCGTTCTTGCTCGCTATTCAACGAGAACTGAGTTAACAGGTCATTGACTAGACTGATATTCTCGTCCTGCATAGGCAAGTCGACGTAACGTCTAAAGTCTGCAAAGCGACTGATACAATCCTGAGTAACGACGCGTACTATTCCAGGACCCCAGTAAGATACACCACAACATGTGCTTGACGTCCCAGACTCATGCGCATTTACAGACTCAGGCTTTCTCATCCGACGCGCTTGAATGGCAGATTCGCGGCACCTGCTCACAAGATCTTTCCAATATACTTGGGGCCGTCTGACCAATAAAGGCACGTCACTTTCAGCACCGTTACCTACGGGGGTTGTCTCACCCAATAGCATAGTCATTCGAGATGCCATATCGTCTATTTGCTTTCTCTTTTTAGACGTCACCTTCCCCAGCGGTGTTTCGTGGGAGTATATCGCATCAAACGTATCTCTCTCGGTACACTCTTCGACAAGATCCGCAGAAGTCTCCTCAGGGTCCTCGTACTCGACAGCAGGGTCAGAGTCGGATCGGACGATGAGCTCTCCATCCATGTCCCTCCGTCTCTTCGAGTAATCCAACTTCGCGTTGATACACTCGTGAAGAGCTTTCATGTTCTTCATTATCCTGCGATGGTACGTGTCAAATACGGTTTTCTCATATATGTCACTCCATTGTGTGGCATCAGGGCGTATGTCCTTTCCCGAACGCCACCCACCGGGGAAGAACAAGGTGAGCATCACACAGCAATAATATTGGTAATCGTCCTTGTCTTCTCGAGGTATCTTGCCTCCAACGAAGTTCAAGATATAACGGTGCGTATTTTTGAGTCGGTAGACGGCGTGGGTTCCCCCTAGAGGATGTCCGGCTGAAAATCTTTGGTACCCAGACGAAATAGGTGGCTCGTCGGCGACGGCATCCTGGGTGTCATCTTCCTCTGGTATGTCTTCATCGTCATTCTCTCCAACGTCGTCTTCGTCATTCTCTCCGACGTCGTCTACTTCGGTAGCATCTTCGTCGTTCTCTTCGACACCATCTACTTGGGAAGCATCTTGTTTGTTGCTACCATCGTTCAATATTATCTCTACATTTTTTACTGGTGCCTTCTTGACGCACGTTGCACACAGATAATCATACAGCGTCCAAGATTCATACATCGAAGGTCGATATACATAATGCAACACATCATCGTACACTTTGGCGGTGGTGTTATCTATCGATATTCGCACCTTGCCAGCGTTTCCCTCAAACTCTGCGCCATCCTGGTAAGCTCCCTGTATAACCTCCCTGACGTACGAATGCCAATAACATACCTTAAACTTCTCAGGTGTATAATGGTCCGGTTGTCCAAGAAGATAGGCGCATATCATAGGCCCAGGCGATTCATGTAGCGCGGTAATCGCGTTGACTATGCGTGTTATGACCGTCCTCGCTTTATCTCCCTGGGTTGCAGATCCGTTGATTACGTCTATATTTTTGTCCAGGACCACCTTCACAGCTTGGAAGATCGCGTGTGTCGAGAGGGAGCCTTTGGTGATGTAGTCGGTCACATACATCACGATCGCCCGTACTTGCGTGCCCGAAAATAGACAGGTCACATCGCTATTGCTACGCAGGAGGAACGATAATGTGACATTGTACGTGTTCAGCCATTTCTCCGTCTGCTTCATCACTATTTCACCATTGCCTTCGTCGATCAGGGTTGAATCGTGTATGTCCCTCGGGAATCTAGCACGACAGTATGGTCGAGAACCACCCCGAACACAACCCTTGGTATGCGATGGGTTGTGTCGGTTCGACATATGGACCACACAGTCACACACGGTACATAGTTCGTCCCACCATTTATCGATATCTTCCGCTGAACTCGGACAGACTGGCAGCTCCTCGGTTACCGTCGTATATGATCCAGAGGCCAATAGCGACGCGATTTTCTCTGCATCTCCTGTAGAGTACCCGCCTTGGTGACAGTCCTCCATATAATTTATCATATCTTCTCTGAAATTTTCATCGTTCAACAGGCTCTCCTGCAACTCGGAAGGGGACAGGGAGCCGGATATCCATAAGAGAAGATGCAAGTGCAGAGTCAGCCGCCCTTGAGACTCGACGGTCCCATAGTAAGTTTCTGTTTTTCCAAATAATCCGTTTCGACTAGAGCCGAAGCGAAGTACTTTCTTGATGAAAGCGTTGACGATTCTATGAAAAAAGCGGGCACAGGCAACAGGATTTTTTGCGATCGCACGCATGCGCTTTTGATAGTCAGGCCAATCTTTCAGTGAGTCAAGCAAATTGATCTTCATTCCGCAATAATACAAGCATAACGGGCTCTTAAAGTCGGTAGGGACGAAGGTGATAAACCATACAGGGGTTCCCTTTGCTATTATCAAGGAGAATATCTCGTTTCGCAAAAGCTTTCTGGTGGATGACGAACCCTGCACGCGATTGGACACGTAGTCTATTATTTGTATCAACTCGAACACAGAACGTTCGTCGGCCTCTTCGGGGTGTAAGTACTCTCCGCGAGCTCCTCTTTCTACTATTCGCTGAAGAGCTGTCATGTTGACGTTAACAATTTTGTCTGCGATCGCCGGGGCAGTCTTTCGATCTGAGAGTAAGTATCCACTCCTATTGCTGTCTATAATCTGCTGCTGATTGAACGCGATGAAACAGAAATATTCGTCGATTTGAAAACGTCTGTCGCCATACATCAAGAGTTGTCGCACTTGTCGGGGACGCTCCATCCTCGTGCTGATCAATGAATTTCCTAGACCTCCGTGACCATACGGAAATAGCCACGGGAACATTCCCGGATACATCGACGGATTATTGTACATGGATGCCGGCTGTGATGAATGGCCGTACGCTATCGCCGAGCCACCCGACGTGAAGAAATCCAAAGCGACCGCCACCTTGGCCTCCTTAGACATGTCCGCAAGTTCTGTTCCGGATATTCCATGCACGGCAAAGGGGCACTGCCCATTCTCGACGCCTCTTTCGTCGTCGTCCTCATATACCGCCATCGCCTCTCCGCCGAGCTTTCCTTCCTGTGGTCGATGGAGTACGGCAACTGGTGGTGCATCCTCGGGATATGTCTGCATGTTCTCCTCCGAAATCACGACGTCGTCGTAATCTTTGTGATTAAGCTTCAACCAGGTGAGCGCTGCCATGACTATATTATGGCGGACTAACAAAGGTGTTCTTTTGTAATCTAGCTTCGTAGGAACCACGGACCCTGTGAACAGAATTGCGAGGCACTGGTCCAGCTCTTCCTTGGGCGGAGGCAATATACTATAGAACTTTTCTACCGGCTGAGGGAATACAACGGCGTTCGCGCACATTTTACGCTGTCCTTTGTCAACACGAACGACGCATATGTTGTGCCTGTATCGGGCAATGATGAGCTTCTCGACGAAGCTTAGGCCTTTCAATTCTGCTGGTACGTCTCCTATCCACAATCCGTTGGCCAGTGCATGACGACTCATTTGTCCTCTCGAGAGACTACTCTTGCATGCCTTACAAACATTGAGATAGTCTTCCCCGTCCTTTCGCGTGATACCCTGATTGTACAATATCGGACCGTCGTACTCGCAAATAGGATCGGTAAACCTGCGTCGTTCTTTGCGTGTCACTCCGGAACCGGGTCTACATAACACGGTGAGGTCATAATCAGCCTCGTGAATTGTACTAAGCTCTTTCTTCGGTGTTATCCGTGCACACACAGCGCAAGGATGCTCGATAATTTGGTTCATCGTCATCTCGTCGCACCATTCGCGAACGATCTCGAATTTCTCTTGTTTGGTCAACGGCTTTGGAGGGAACTTCTCTCGTAGAGATCGCGTAGGGACACCGCCGTTGTCGACCACACGAAAGTGAGTTACAGCGTCTCTGCATGTCTCATTACAGCTATGGGTGGCTATCACATGTTTCACTTCTTTCACCAGTCTGCCAGACCGGCCTAACCGTATATTGTGGGCAGCGGCGATCGCCCAAAGCTCTTTGGTATACAGTTCATTCATACAAAGCGAGGGCGGGATGACAATCCCAACATACCTATCTCCACGATAGTGTTCGCCCGACATCGACGTCGATATATATTTCAACGTTCCATGCGCAGGCAGTGTTCCGTAAACAACCCTATACGACTGGAACGAGGATGCGGAGAACATTCCATGATTGGCCGCACCGCCACCGATTGGAAACTGATCTATAAACCCCAGTAACTCAACGCCTTCGTTGTGAAGCGGAGCGGGGAACAGGAAGTACTCCTCGCCGAACGGAGGCGAGCTACGCGGCTGAAGCCGAAACAATACAATGATACAAACTAGATAAGCGAAAATCGTTAGAGAATGACGGTAAATGTGAAAGGTGTACGCACTGAAAAGGGCATGGAGGGTAGAAAGGACGATGGTTTGGTCTTGCATGTTGCGGGGAGGATGTTTCTTGCAAACAGCCACCCACAGTTTAACTATTTCTACAGCTCACCGTCTGATAACACGTACAAACAGGTCGCCACGCGAAGGTGTTCTGTTGAAACGGCTTGGCAGTGTATGCGTTCTGCGCGCTGTGTTTCAGTAGGCCGATATTTGGCAGCGTCTGCGTGGCAAGGGGTTTCGTTGGCACGCTTCGTAACTGACCCCCCTGTGTTCAGAATTATTCTGTACATGTGTATGCACCGCTTACCTGATATCGAGCACATGCGTGGTCAGATAAATGCACGTTTCACGTCCGCACAAGCACGTACGCGCGATTGATTAGTCTATAAATGGAAAGTAGACGCGTGTAGACTCCACGGTCTCAAGTGAGGTGCCAGGTATTGACCTTCACGTTGCTGATTGTCAACGAACGCCGTCTGCAACGGAGAATTAAGCACATCCAAGGGCGGTGGCAGCCCTATACGCAACGTCCCAAGTTGCAGTACAAGTCCACGTAGCCTTGACTGTTCTGGGACAGAGAATTGAGTATTTCCGATTTATTCCAATATACGGATCGACGCGACTGCGTGGTTTTGGTATGGACAACCTTGTGCAACGACGACACCGGCCGATAACGCAAATAACGCAGAGATTTTATGGAGCCACTAACATGTGATACAACGCGTACAGCGCGCCAGGCGGAGCCGCGGGCCCGCGCGCGCCGGAGCCCCCGCACCCAGCTGTCACGCAACAGCTGCGCGTTAAGCTCGGGGAAAACGTGACGGTGTGACTATTGCCATCTGATGGTGAGACGGAAGGCTTTATACAGATACCCGATTCACGGGGAATCGGAACCACGAAGACGAACTTGCTCTGTGCTCTCTGGTACTTGCAGCACATCATGCAGGGCCCTCCGCCTCCAGAGGCTGGACCATCTGGATCGCAAAGTGTTGTACCCGAGTACGTGAATCTTTGATAGCCTTGTTTGGCATTTCTAACCGCTAGGTAGGCAAAATCCACGGCCAACGTATGCAGCTGCGCCACAGAGCCGTGCCCCGTCCAACCAGACCTACTCGGTTGGAACTTTCTCTCAATTTTCCGTACATGATGGGTACGTCGTTTCTCCATTTTTGTATCAAGTCACTCATGTGTTTCAGAGCTGCTCCCATTCAGCCGAGCACGGTTCCGAACGCACAAACGTACGCGTCATACGCGCCAATGCAAACATCTCCGGTTGGTATTATGCTACTCTGTTGTATACAGGAGTTATCTCATTATTCACTAGCCAAATTCTTCTCACATGGTGTATTACAACTACACGCCAACGACACAAGGACAGGTTCAAAGTTGGCCCCCAGGTTACAGCCACTACAATAGCGCCTCATATACACCTTATCCTGCGTCACTGCACAATAATACCGCGCATGCTCGTTCCGCCTTTACCTCCGGTACTGTACCACCAAACCAACGTTCACCCTCGCCTCCACCACCTCCACCCTTTAGGAAACATTGGGACAGCGTGATCAAATCTTTTTTACGCGCTGCAGGGCTCACTCAAGCTCTGAGGGGTCTCGAAACCGATATGCTCGTTATGAACGAGGATTTCGAGAGCACCAAGATCCCCGTCGCTCTGCATGCGCTTCAGAAGGATTTAGAGGTACCCCCACCCCGAATCGACCCCAAGGAAATGTTAACGTACATCTAGGATCTTTCAAATTCTGAGAATGGTGCGACTACAGAGGAGGAGAAATCACTGGACGAGCGGAAGCTAGAACATTCTCAATACCGGCCGGACGTCGAACCCCGAGCACCCGCCACCGTAAGTTTGCGACGGCCCTTTTGAAGACATGCTAACGTCCAGGGGTAGATTACCAAAACTATTTCGCGCTTTCTAGCCCAAAACAGGGCGAGAAATGACGCCTCCAACCGCCAGGAATTCTTGCTGTCTCTAGCCGAGAAACGAGAAAGAGCGACTGAGTTCGGAAAAGAATCGGACCCCGGACCCTCTTGTGCGCGTACAGACGCGAAGACGCAAGATCGTGATGTTCAGATGAAGTACGACATCGCGAAGAACGAGGATGGGCCATTACGAAAGACCATGAAAAGAGAGCAAGACTCGGACATCTCAACAGCCAAAGCAAGAGTTTTGACAGGCAAGGACGACGTGCCAACCGTAGAGCGTTATCCTGCTCTTGACGAACGGATAGCAAACATTGAAACTCACGTCGCCGTGCGATACGGTGGGTGCTGGTGAAACCGCTATGTTATGCTCAGCTGATTATAATCCAGTACCTTCTCCTCCGCGTTCGCTTGTCGACAGGATCAAATTCCTCGAGGACCATTTGATCCACTTAGAGAAGGAGTATCCTTCCTGGGCGGCGCTGCACTTCAACCAGCCACGTCGCGGGGTACGAGCGTGTTCAAGATTTCCAGGAATTATACTGATGCTCCTTCCAGTGGCCTCCTCCGCCTCGCCCCACTCCTATAATCGTCCCCTCGCACCTAACTTCGTCAAGGGAACCAGAATCAGACAAGGATCCAGCGCGAGCCGCCGAGAACACGACTCCAACCCCACCCACGGAATCAACTTCTAGCAGAGGAAAAGCTAAAAGCGCGAAGAACAACGTATCTAGTCTACACAGAGCCGTCATGGAACGCCTCGAGGTCCAGAAGGCCATGAAGGATCTCGAGGGTGTGAAAACGGAGCCTGAGCAATAGACCCTAACCCTAAGGACAGCACTGTCCGTGTGTCTTCTATATCCATTCTTCTCTCGTTCGCTGCCTCCGCTGAGCGGCACCGCGACGCTTCACTAGAACCCTTCTACACCAGCCAATCTGTCCATTTAGAAGAGCCCGAGGACGAATGCTTCATCACCCCTGATACTCAAATACCCTTCAATCGACGATTCCGACACCGGACCCCTGTATCCTACATTTCTGAACGATCAACCATGCCTCCTCCACACACTGATACCAAAGCGCAAGTTATATCTACATACCAAGATCACCCTACATTTGCGTGCGCAACATGCACAGCCGTAATAGTTCGTTCGCACCTCATTCAATCATGTCTCTCGTTGTGGCTGATGTACCGGCGATAGGCTCTTCAGGATGAGCTCATCAGCAAGTCCTTCTCCGGCAGAGACGGACGTGGATAGTGAGTCTTCGAACCGGTGCCGGGATTTCTAAGACGTCCTATCCTTACACCGATGTTCGCAGCCTCATGTATTCTGCGACTAACCTCAAGATGGGAAAGAAGGAGGAACGCGGACTCTTGTAGATATGTTTTTCAGAATCATTGTGAGCATTGCTGACCTTACCAATAGGACTGGTGTTCATACAGTATGCGACGTGTTCTGCATGGGCTGTAATGAGCGGCTGGGCTGGTTTTACATGAAAGCCCCAGATAACGCGCAGAAATACAAAGAAGGTCAGTTTCCTTGAAGAGCTTCGCCAGGTTTAGGGGCTCACCGGACACTAGGGAAGTACCTGCTAGAAAGAGAGAAGTTGGTCAAGGATAATGCGTGGAAGCTGGATTCATAAGGTCTTCTGATTGTGCATCGAGGCGGGTGTGGGAGGGTCTGTGGATTGCCCTTGTTTCTGCTCTGTATTATCACCGTGTTTCACCGTTGTTCTGAGCTTCCTCCGCGCGTGTGGTATTTTCCGCGCAGTCATTGTCCTGGCTCTCGTGCCTGTCGCGTCCGTCAATGAACACCTTCCCGTTTTGGAACCACGTGGTAAAGCACTTCGATAGTTGCGTGAGGATCGATGATTGCTCTCCGACCACTACTTGCCTCTTACTTTCACCATGCACGCGATTCAGGTTTGTCGTCGTCGCTCGCTCCGAGACATACTGGCCATGCTAACTCGTGTCTCCACGCGTTAGCAACAATTCTGGTCTGTTCGAGACTACCTCAGCCCTGTAAGCCACCTCGTGTTAGCTCAGGGCAGAACACGTCACTGAGGCCGCTTGTTTGTAGGTTCTGAAGGAGAGCAAGTTCAAGGAACATGGGCGGATCACCCCAGGTGCGCGATGCGCTCCCTACTGTCGAGCCGCACCTTACGTTACGTTCAGAGGAGTTTGTGGCAGCGGGTGACTTCTTGGCGTACAAGTTCGGCATGTGGACTTGGTGCGTGCACAACCTCCAGCACCCTCTCTGTATACTAACACGTGTATGCTAGGGAGAAAGCCGACGCAGGAAAGACACGAGACTACCTCCCGCCTGACAAACAGTACCTGATGACCCGCGGCGTGCCATGTCTTCGTCGCGCGACCGCCCTCGCCTACACGGACGCGGACGAGGACGCGGAACGGTTGCTGTCTTTCGGAGAGCTCTCTGCTACTGGCAACGAAGAAGACGAGTGGGTCGAGACGCACACGGGACGGCCATCATCGCACGAGGCTGCCGGGAACGCTGGAGACCTCCAGGAGATCCCAGACGTAGACGAACAGCTGTCGAGTGCGATGGGCGGCGCTTCCCTTTCTTCGAATACGGCCGAGGACCACGAAGCCATACCCGACATAGACGATATCCCAGACATGGAGGAGGAGGACCTAGAGGGCGAGGACGATGCCGCGGTTGTGGCGCCAAAGCCTTCGGCAGTCATCGATGCAAGGTGTGTGGTCTGTTTCTGTGATCGACGGTCTTACTTACTTTGTTTTAGTCAGGTGGAGGTCGCAAAGGGCAATCTCCTGCAAGTGCGGACATATGACGTGCTCATCACATACGACAAGTACTACCAAACACCAAGACTGTGGCTCATTGGCTATGACGAGGTTAGCATTCTTCAACCCTCCTTCGTACGACGCTAATCCGTTTATGGTTGTGTATGACAGAAGGGCACCCCGCTGACGCCTTCGCAAATCTTCCAAGACATATCCGCAGATCATGCACAGAAGACCGTCACGATCGAGCCCTTCCCACACTCCAACTCCCTCCAGGCCGCTTCTGTACATCCTTGTAAACATGCATCGGTGATGAAGAAGGTCATCGAGCGGATGAACCAAAGCGTCGAGGAGCTCAAGAAGAGCCAAGGTCCAGCGCAGGGCCAGGGCGCCGCAGCTCCCAAAGACAAGCAGAAGAAGTGGCTGTTCCGCCGAGCAAGCGGCAACACCGTCCCAACCGGAGCGAAGGGCGAGCAGCCGCCCGACGATGAGGGTGATGGCATGCGGGTCGACTTCTACCTCGTCGTGTTCCTCAAATTCATCGCGTCCATCGTCCCCACGATCGAAGTAGACTCGACGACGTCGTTCTGAGCGAGGCGCATCACTATCTATCCGGACAGGTTCTCGGTCGCCGTGCCAGTGTCGGCGTTAGACATATACCAGGTTTACTCTTGCTTCTCGGCCGTGTTATGTACTGTTATGAAACTCACGAGGTTGTATGCGTAGATTCCAATGCGAATAAATTGGTCGGCTAAAGATGTCGAGATACAGCATGTTGCGAAAGCAAGAGACACGGATACATGAACAGCATGGTGACGATACAGAGACGAACGATGATGAACGGAGACTATGAGGCGTCGGCAGCGACTGCTGACTTCGACTTTTTGTGCTTCTTTTCCTTCTTCTCCTTCGCCTTTGGCGCCTCCGTTACTGGTGGCGCGGGCACGTCCTCTGCGGACTTTCTGCTCTTCTTGCTCTTCTTCTCCTTCGTTTCCGTCTGGTCGACTGATGCGACATCCGCGACCGCCTCCTTGGACTTTTTCTTTTCCTTCTTTTCCTTCGGCTCGACCGACTCCGATGCACCGTTCACCTCCGCCGCTTCAGCTTCCTTCCCCTTACTCTTCTTGCTCTTCTTCCCCACCTTCGTCTCTTCTCCCTTCACCTCGCCCTCGACAGCCTTCTCCTTCCGCTTCTCTTTCTTGGCCTTCTTTCCAGATGCCTCAGCAGTAGACGATGTCTCAGTCTTTGAAGATGACTGTTCAGAGGTAGTGAGATCCGTCTTCGTCTTCTTCTTTTGTGGCTCGTCCGTGCTCTGTGAATGATGAGAATCAGCGAAGGCGCAAAGCAAGTTCGGACGTACCTTTCCATTCGTCTCCTCTGCTTTCCGCTTCTTATCTTTTCCCTTCTTTGCAGTCTCGACAGGCTTTACGGCTCCATTTATTACAGTCGTGGTTGTAGCGCTCGCCTTCTTCGTGTCGTCGGGGGCTGGGGATGCTGGAGTCGAGGAAAAGGGAGACATCCGCACGGGGGTGCCCAGCGGAGTTTCGTTAGCACCCGTGCCCGAGTAAACTTTGTATCCCCTGCCCCAGGCCTGGTTTGCCCCTCCAGGGCCGCCGCCGTTGCGGCCATAGGATTGCTGCTGGTACTTACCCTGCGGAGCGTTTCCAGAGTTCCATGAGGTGTTGCCGTTCCCATTCGCGCGGCCGTTCTGAGGCTCGGATTTCTGTGGGTCGCAGAAGGGGATCAGATTTTGAATGGGTGTATAGGTGTGGTAAGGGGACGCACGCCTTTCGGACCCTTGTAGAGCCCCTTCTGGTACTTTTCTGCCTCGCTGATGCACTGAGTATGGCCTTTGTACTCTGCAGGTCCATTGAACGTCGTGCTACAGTCTATACAGGTAAAGGAGGAGCCACATTGTGACCTGTGGTTGTCTAGCTTGGGTTTCTTGACCACATCTCCGCAACCTGAATTCTGTGTGAGCTCGTTGATTCCGTGAGAGCCGCAAAGCGCTGACCTTCGCATCTGGAGAATAGGTGAGCTCGAGTTTTTGCAGAAGAGGCGATAGACTCACTGGAATGATACCATGTTGTCTACACTTGAAAGATTCGCGGTGACCTGCGACTGGGGTATAAGGACAGAAGCTAAGGACTGCACCAGCCAATCACCAAACGATTTGCAGAAATTTACGGGCACGTGGCAAGAGCGCTTGATCGACCCCGGCCCGCCAGCAGCCCACGGCTTCTGCCGTGATTGCTCCCGCTCAACTGCATTTCCTATTTTCGGATCTGCGACTTACCTGCTTTCGGATCGCTCAACGCCGACATCGCAGCCGGCTTGTCGTTCTCCCCATCCATCCTCACGTTCGCGTACGCGATGATACAGATTTACAGGTACGGTCATCGTCAGCTCCGTGTGTCTCCATTAACATCAGACCTGACGTTCATTCCGACAGTTTTGTGCCTTAGATCTGCCGTTACGCTGTCTGCGTCCCTGTCCATATTTTTGACCGGCCTCTTGCTATGGGAGAACGATTTATAATCATAGCATCCGCGAACGAACATTGTTCTATAGATTCTCGTTCGGTGCCGAATCCTCTTTACGAGGAACGACCGAAAACATGGGGGGAACTCGCCTGAAACCTGTAACGGGATCGGGAAAATGCTTCCTTTCATTTCGTTTCGTCTCAGATGAGAAATCTGGCCGTGCACAAAGTGCGCTAGGCTCCATGGTCGCTATGGTTAGTACTTCCACCCCTGAACGCGCATCAACCCGCTCATACGGCAGCACTTCTCCGTCAGCTAGTTGATGCGATGCATCTTTGAACAATCAACGTGCTCGTCCGCTGTCCAATCCACACAGGTCCCTGAGCGCTATTACATCGAGACAGGGGCCGCCTGTAGCGGGATGTAGCAGCAATAATTAGTCTCGATCAGGTTTGTTAGGGTATAAAGGACTCGCAGATGTCGTTTGGTACTGCAGCTCGCTCACAGAGTCTTCTCCTCCCGGTACTACACCATGCTCGCATCGGTGCTCCTTTCATTCCTTGCAGCCGCCTCTGGCGTACTCTCCGCTCCTTCTCTCAAAACTTCGCAATGTGACGTCAGTCACGTTGCGATGAGCTTGCCTGCCAGCATGCACACCGGTTCAACTCCCCTCGCCACCCCCCTTGCTTCTGGGCCAAAGTTCATTGCTGTCGCCATTGGCGTACAGAACTACACGTGCTCCTCCGCGGGTACCTACACGTGAGTCAGTCCGCGACGTTGTGTGCTCGCGTGTACTGAATGAGATACAGATCCGTCGGAGCGGTCGCCGAATTATTCGACGTTTCATGTCTCCCGCCCACCATGTTCAACATGGTCACGGACATGGCTCTTCAGGCATGGAAGTTTGCCCCGGCCAAAGTCACCGCACAGGACGTCGTCAAAGGCCTCTCCCAGTTCAAGACCTCTGCCGTCTTGGGCCAGCACTACTTCATCACCAACCCCATCACCGGCACCGGCCTCTCGCCCAAATGGGACTTTACGTCCGCGAGCCAGAAGGGCAACCCTAACGCGTTTATTGTCGCGGCTAAGACGGGAGATGTTCCCGCACCGTCGAACCCCAAAACCAACGTTGATTGGTTGTCACTGGGCAAGGCTCAGGGTGACCTTGCGGACCAAGTTTATCGGATCGAGACCCGCGATGGCCAGCCACCCGCTACTGTATGTTTGCCTATCCGTTTTGTCTGTTGCGGGTCAGCTGACGGTATTGTGTCAGTGCACGCCAGGCTCGAAGGATATCTCCGTCAAATACGCTTCGCAGTACTGTGAGCGATTTTGGCCGTGCCTTCACCATGTTTTGACGCTGACTTGGCTAACCAGGGCTCTTCGGAGGCTCTCTCTAGAGCATTTATGCGCACGAGGGCTGTGTTCTGCTGCTAGTCAGCTATGTCTTGGCGTCTTCTCTCTCGGAATTTCCACATGGCCTTCGCATTTTGTCGGTGGTGTCATCTACATTCAAATCCATCAGTGTATGGATGTTTTCTTCCACGCTCTACAATCGAATGGCGTACACGTTCCGTTTGCTGACTGGCAGGGGCCCTGGTGTCGTGCAAAGAAGCCAGCAATTGAATGATGCTCCTCAAGCGCTGCGGAGATCGTTCGCGTCTTTCCGGGCCTTGAGACTCATGCAGATCATGTCAACGGGCGCCGTCCACTGAGCACCGCGATTATGTGACACCAGCCAAAGAATTTCTGACTGTCTAGTCTATCCCGGCGTATGTACGCCGACGCGGTAGCGTTGACTCAAGACTACTCTGAACGTGAAGGTTATGTTTTCCTCCTCTCTTACTGAACTGACTACGTCTGCCTCAGCACACCCTCGGCCAAAAACAACCCACGATCTTTAAGACGTGTGCCTTGCATGCCGTGTATTCCCCTGAGCACATCTCCTTCTATCAGATAACACACAAGAAGGTGAATAGATTTCGCTTGCCCATGCAGCTGCGTTACCACTGTGCTGAACCGCCATTTCCACCTAGGAGACGGTCCTCGAGGCCCATGTCTCGGCGGTAGTGCGGTAGTCAAGCCTGTCGCGGCAGTGGCGGGCCGCGCAAGGTTCGTTCGGCATGTTTTGCTGAACGATCAGTTGGGTTTCTGTGGCGCGAAGAGTACTTCACCATATTCTCCAGCCGTTTATAAAGGTGGGCGGGTCGCGGATGTGCTTCAGCAGCCAGCTCTCTACCGATTCACATATTCCTAATGTTTGTCTCGCTTTCTACAGTGCTCGCTGCTGGGTCCATCGCGCTCGCCATCAGCTGTGATGTTCACTCCAACAAGCTCCCAACCCTACCCGCAGGGGTAGTCCCCCCCACCACAGACGGTCCTCACTTCATCGGTGTCGCGCTGGGAGTCCAAAACTACACCTGCGCCGCTACTGGTACCTTCACGTAGGTCGTTCGCCAAATAAGGCGCGATATTATCTTGACCTCGATGCCAACAGCTCCGTCGGCGCAGTCGCACAACTCTTCGACGCATCCTGCATCGCCCCATCATCTATCATCAAAGCCACCGACCAAGCTTTTACGACATGGATCGCCGCCTCCGCTGGCGACTCTGCCCTCGACGTCGGCCGCCGCGTGCCGCTCCTACACTACGCCACTGTCCTCGGACAACACTTCTTCATCATCAACCCCATCACCGGGAGCGGGCTGTCGCCCAAGTGGGACTTCACATCGGCGAGCCTGCTCGGGCACCCCGACGCATTCGCGGTGGGAGCGCGCACCGGTGGCGCACCTGCACCCAAGAACCCCGCATCAAATGTCGACTGGTTGTCTTTGGCCGCCGTCCAAGGCGATCTTGCGGACGAGATCTTCAGGGTGGAGACTCGGGGAGGGCAGCCGCCGACTTCGGTACGTCTGCTTCGTGTCAGTTAGTTTGTCGCTGTACTCATCGAGGCGCTCAGTGCACGCCTGGCACTGAGGACATTTCCGTTAAATATGCTTCTCAATACTGTGAGTGTGCGAAGAGCTTGATTCTCGAAATTATTTCTGATGGCCATCGCAGGGTTCTTCGGCGGCGAGTTCTAGGCCCGTCAGTACAACTTCAAAGTTGAGGAGTTGAGAGGGGGAGAGGCACTCGGAATTGCGCCCAGTGACGAGCTCGTAGTGGATCGTTCGTTTCAAGGTGTACGAATGATACAAAATTCTGTCTGAAAGATGAGACACTACGTCCCCGTATTTCAAAGCCTCGACTTCATCTTCTCCAAGGTCTTCGCGAGATCCTCCTTTGCCGCCTGACGAGAGGGCCAGTTGTCGTCGATCTTCAGGATGAGTCCTTCCTTCTCGTTCGGCTTCGGGACGACATGGAAATGAACATGATCGACGTGCTAATCCGAGTTGTGGCGTCAGGACACTGTGTCTTCTGAAGTGAATGTCATTACCTGGAATGCCATCTTTCCGTTGTTCTGCAGGATGTTGTACTGCTCGGCCCCTGTGGCAAGTGCAACCTTCTTGATTGCTGGGCCGATCTCCGCTAGGTATTCATCGGGCATATCGATCAGGGTCTTCGCATGGCCTTCGTCAATCCTCTCAGTATGCGTTATTTGCAGCGATAATTATCATCTCACATTTGGGAATCACTTGGGTGTGTCCCTCGGAGACAGGGCTGATGTCGAGGAACGCGAGACTGTAGAATACGTTGGCGATGGAAGTAAGCTGATGAGACGTGACTGGAATACTAACATCTTGTCAGTCTCGTATACTTTGAAGCAGGGAATCGTGCCTAGGGGTTACATCAGTCTAGTCTGTCGTTACCGTTGCGAATCTTTGTTACCTTTGACGATAGCGCAGAAGATACACCTATGCAATTGTTAGCTAGATATTCACCCCGACTGGTAGTAGAGGCTCGGACTTTTCTTCAGAGGCCATGAGAGCGATTGCACCTTCAAATTTCTTGGAGAACGACTGACGTTAGTGACGTGGAGACGGTAAGAGAGATAGCGGGTATCCCGGGTAAAACACGTTGATCAGGCGGGTGGCGCTGACTTGGCACAGGGCGCATCCTAAGTACGTCTTGCACCCAGGAAATTTTGAGATAGCCTTCATAGCGCAGGGAAGTGATAATGATGCTTGAGTCACCAGTTTCTCAGCATATAGAAGCGGACGTCGTGGAAATACCAGGTTATTTGAGAGGAAGGGGGCTGGAGTCTAGACGCCGACCGTATCTACTTTATTAGTTTGTTGAAACGAATATGGGTCGGTGGCGTAGTTGGTTATCGCATCTGTCTAACAAACTTGTCACATGACTTGTACACAGAAGGTCCTCAGTTCGATCCTGGGCCGACTCACTTTTTATCGATTTTCTCATTGATGCCGACGTTCCCGTGGCTGAGCTTGCGATACTGTTTACCCTAAAATGGTTTTTGTCGTTTTTTTTGAGCTTGCGTGCAGTCCCAATTTCTTTCCACCTGCGGTCTGAGAAACTTCAACGACAATGGGAATCAGGACTAAGAGGTGCTCGACGATAAGACTAGATTAGGTTGGAGATTCGCACAAGATAAGCATACATATCGTCGTATCTAGGCAAGTCATGCAATGACCATGAAGGCGGCTGGAAATACGACTTATCGTACGCGCGACTTCAGTTTGAGAACCCAGGTCTCACACCGGGGTATTCCTGGCATCGCCGCCTTGTTTGCCTGTTCCTCTGTGGCTTTGTCCACGCCTGAAAACTGCGTCGCATCCCCAAGCCAGTCGATGCGCTTCGGCACGCCATTATACGCCTTCCTTCCGCGCCGGCGCTCCAACATAGCGTCTTGAATCTGCCGTTTCTTCTCGTCAGAGGCCGCGTGCCACTCCGTAGTGGTCATCTTCTCTTTGAGCTCATAGTAAATCTGCTCGCGGGCTTTCCCCCACGTGATAGGATTGAAGTCGTGGATCTCGATGACCCAGGGAAAATCGTCGCAAATAAGCCGGACGTCCCTCGCGGCACCGAAGGGGTAAGAACGGCCGTTGTCGATGAAGCTCTGCTCCTGGACTGTCTCCGGATCGTATCTCAGATCGACCGAGTGGAGTCCCGGTGGCACGTTGCTTGGGTTATTCTGCGGAGGACCCTCTGTGGCGTCGACGATAAGTATGTTTAGTAGAAGTAATGGGTAACAAAAGTCGAGATAGCTCACGGGGCGATGGTTGCGGCGGGATGTTGG
Organism: Bjerkandera adusta; assembly: GCA_027924225.1. NCBI lineage: Eukaryota > Fungi > Basidiomycota > Agaricomycetes > Polyporales > Phanerochaetaceae > Bjerkandera > Bjerkandera adusta. Next base: position 18,192 of record BSCZ01002992.1, read on the forward strand.
CGGCATTAGGAAGGGGAGCCTGTTCGGTACGCACTGATACGGGTCAGTGTTGATATTATCTCACCAGCACCAGAATCTGCTCACCGGTATTTGTTGGCGGCAAGGGAGAGTTGAGAATCGGTTGAGTAGGGAGCGGGACATTCGCGGCAGTGTTTGGGGCATCTGTAACGATCGAGGTGAATAACTTCCGGTGAGCTAGATTAACGATAAGTTCTTACTTTGCTGATTTGCTGAAGGGCCGAGTGGAAAGCCATTCGGATACGGCGTGTTCATTCCGACCCCGTTAGGCTGGAAAAAGGGCCCCCACTGTGATTGCGCAGGCCACCACCCAGGGGGCGGTAGGAAGAACGGTTGGTGGTTCTGCATGGCGGGTTGCTGCATGCCCTGCCAGGGTATCTTGTTAACACTTATATACCTGGGCACCCAAGCCGCATTGTTCGTTCACTGCATCCCCCAGCTACACTGCATCTGTTCATTTCGCGACATTTTTGGTCTAAATATTTGGTTTAGAAGGCAGCGGCAAGCGTGAGATTAGATGGAAGCGACTTACACGCACGTCCGAAGGGTACTGGGACGCCCGATAACGCATCGCATGGACTGCCAGACGTTCGATGAACCATATATCGTGGGTTTAGCTTGGATCCTGTTCGTCTCTTCATGGGCGACTGCGAGATGATCACATTGCACTTTTGGTCCGATGTCAGCAACCAAATAGACATATCCTCAGGGAAGCACAGCGTAGTAGGTTCTAGGTCATCGCAAGGTCTCAAAAGACTCGAGCGAGCTTCAATCTGCCACCGAGATTACGGGAGAAGGCTTACGTTTGGTACCTGACCCTACTATAGTACACAGCAGTCAAAGCTTTCAGCGATGTCTATGTCACTAGGTCGCCGTCTTCGAACATCGAAGGGTGTTGGGGCACCGCTCTGTTGCTGTCCCGTGTCTTCTCCCGACTGCCTACGGTCAAGCCCGACGATTCCAGAGGCCTGTGCTAACGGGTTTGGAAGCGTACCGACCTCTGTGCGGAACGTGGACGGCACAGCTTCACAATCTATACATAAATAAAGTAAGCTCTTGGTCTAGGCTGGTAAGATTCTTGTCATGGGGCCTGTCGGTGCGGTGAGCCGTGCGAGACCTCATCCCATTGTGGGAATTAATGGGAAATCTTACCCACCTCGAGGCGATGCCGTATATCCTTCGCTTTAGCACTGTGTTCGCGGACTCGAAATAATCGTCGCGCCGCATTTGGAGGGAGAAATCTAACAAAACAGGGCGCGGCCGCTGATCTCGACGACCTTCAGTGTCACAATCGCGGATGCATAATCGGGCTGGAGATCTGGCTAGCATGCGCATTGCTGGTGGTTCTGTAAGTCCAGGTGTGTTCGGAGGAAAGGAACGAAAGTGCCCGGCATCTCGCGGCGCTTCGTACTATTAGACGCTTCGAGCGCTACTAAGCCACGGCCCGCAGCCGGCAGGCGGGCGGTGGCCTCTTCGCTCGCGCCGTCATGGTCTCTGGGCACTCGTCGTGAATCTGCGTTGCGCCCGGACGGTACACCAAATAAGGTCCTTAAGGTGAGCCTCTGCTCCTTCGATTGTCGAAATTCAGCTGAATACTACCGTAGTACTACTATATTTGTCGTGGAAGGTGTCGCAATTCGAACTATTACAAGGGTTCAAATCATAGGGTATCAGATAGGTGGGGTATCGGTCTCCAGAAGAGTTGCTTTGGCAGTGAAAGCGCTACTTAGGAGTGGGTCGGAGTGAATCACGCCCTCCTGGACCTCATTGCAAGCTCCCATGTCTCACACGGGTTTCTGCCTGGCAACGCCTTCTTCATCTCCACCCCCTGCACCAACCTCATACCCACCATAATTGTTATGTCTCCCAACCAGTCAACACGCCTAGGTAGGAGGTTAGCGCCCTCTCCTCCTGTCCTTCTCTCCCTCCTCGACTTGGCTTGTTCAATCGTCGTCTTCGTCGCTTCGGACGCCAGGTCCCATTCGGAGTCCGTCATGTCCTGACGCAGCGCATCGTAGATCTCTTGGAAGATCTTGTTCCAGGTGATATGGTTGTCGTCATGGATGTAGATGTGCCAGGGAAAGTCGCGGCAAACAAGCCGCAGCTCTCTCGTAGGGCGGACGAAAGGAGTTGCGTTTATCGGGTGTGAGGCTCCAAAATTGTACCTCACATCGTAAGTCGGGAGTACTGGCTGGGGTGGGGCAGGAGGGATATAGGCAACAGCTGGCGGAGTATAATCTGTGCGTGGTTAGATTACTTCGTCGATCTAGGCTTGTTCTATACACTCACTCGGTTGTTCAGGTCTCAAGGTGCCCACAGGTGCTTGAGGAACCCGAGGCGTGGGATGCGCACACTCCCGTTCCCCGACCGTGGCTGGCGGCGGATTTGTGTAGATCGGCAAAGCTGGCCCTCTGCCCTGTCCGTGGCCTTGGGAAATTCTTCAGGTCTCCGTACCGTGTACTGAAGACGATAGCTTACCTGCGGGGTGTGCGCCGTCATTCCAGGTTGTGGGCTCTGGATGCGCATTTCCTACGTTCCAAGTGGTAAGCAATCCTTCCAGATCCCAGCGTCATGGTTACTCACTGGGAGGTGAAGGTGGGATTACTGGATGCGGTTCGAGAACACGGGGTGGAGATTGGTTGAGAACTGCAGTGATTGACATGAGCGCCCCTCTTGATCGACGAAGGATAAACACCCACATGACGGAACAGGCGAGGAGCCTGTAGAGTGTATGGGAAGGGGTATGTAAACTTGAACGAAACCGCCGCCCGACTGAAACAATGGCACGTTCCCACCCCAAGCTTGATTACGCCTGGATCGGTTCGAAGTGTCCGAGCCATGAGGGGAGGGCTGGCTGTAGTGTTGCTGCTGCATGCTAGTCAAGTATGGAATGTTGAGCTGGGTGAGTGCTCTGCTGTGGCTTCGACTTTGGCAGGAGGTTTATATGCTTTAGTGCCAGGCGTTTCCTCCCGGGTATGTTCCTGAAGCTCACCAGTGGCGCTGCACGAATACGAAGTCCGTATGCGTCCGCTCGCACATCCGACGCTTCCCGTGGAGTCGGGCAGTGTTAAAGGACGAGGGGGCTGGGTAGCAGCGCCAAGTTGCTGACATCTTCAATGGACGATAAACAACGCTCTACTTGGGTATATCATCCCGTTTTGACCGGGCTATGGCTTCCTGAACTCGAGCAGGCACCTTTAACGCCACCAGCTGGTCGGTCCTGTGCGGAGGAGCCCCCACGGTCTTCATATAAAAGCCCTTCAATCGTCTTCGCCATCTCGAGGAACCGCGGAGAGATTGGAGGACCTTACTTCGTACGTCGGACCCGTCCCGCCACCGTTGAACTATTCCACTAACGGTCGAACGCAGATTGTTCGGGACAAGACGAGTAGACCTGAGGGGAGTCTTCTGTCGACTTCCAACCAACTAACACAGCTATACTCATAGGACAGTCGACAAATGGGAAGGCACCCGTGACTTAAGGTTTTAACGTTGTCGCACTGCACGTGGGACCCCGGCATCCCAATATGCGCGTAATCAAGGTACTGTGCAGCGTCCGTGCTTCTTCCTTCCACATCCTCCCGTGAACTCGCACTTCACATTAATACCACACCCGCAATATTTTACGCGAAGAAAGTCCTATGTACGACGCATATTGGATCAAGCTCTGTTCATCAAATCGCAAGTACACGGCGGAGCCACGACAATTACGCCGCGTCTCACTGGAGTTCGTGAGCACAAACTCGTGAGTTCACGCAAATTTTCAGCATCAGAGAGCATCGCAATACTGACCAGGAAGCTCGTAGGGTTTCGACGATACGAAGACGCCCCCGACCATGCTAAATCGAGCCGACAAGGGGGACTATGAGCTAGACTCAGACGAACCGGTGTCGGCACGTTCCACGACGTTCTCTGCAAGACGGGCGAAGCATCGCCGCTATCCTACCCTTCCCCGAGACGCGTGCTACGCGACCATCGTCGCTCGTTCCGACTTCTCTCGGTGCAGGGGGCGCTGATGCTCAAGTTGACGCTGCCAAGGGTTAGAAGCTTACGATCAAACCCTCTCCTGTAGGCCACTCTGGTGTGTTTCCCGCCTAACAACTCATCTTTAAAAATTACAAGCTAGAGAGTACAAGCGGCATATCGAAGGACGCTTTGGTACATTCTTCAAACTACCGCACGAATTCGCGGTCGTTGGCAAAGGCGGCCTCCAGCATCTGACGCTGGCAAGCTTGCTCGATAACCCAAGAAGAACTCTATCAGCCCCGCCTGCTCTCTCCTTCAACGCCATGGCCAAAATGGGCGGGCCTGTACGCTTTGGACCCTTTCCAATGTATCACTGCAATTGCCAACTTCTCGCACAGCAGCACGGCTTCGACTACCCCCAGGGAACGACAGTAGCTGCGAGCGGCGTCGGCATACACAGCAGCACGAAGCTCACACGATACGCCGCAGTGGCCAGCCAGGGGAGGCCAGAACAGCGTAGTATGCATTGCGATGCCACGCCAATATATTCTCCCCAGCAAAGCTGGACTGTCTTCCCTACTGCTAGGGTGACAGGTGCGCACTCGGAAGGCAGTGCATCCAACTGAAAAAGTCATCGTTCCGAGAACACGAAAACCGAAATGCGGCGAGGGGAACGCCACAAAACATAGGAAAGTCGCCGCAGTGGCTTCCGCGCCTGGCAAGATATTCCGCCGTCTGAAGCATCTCTCAGCAGACGGTCGGAATCGTAGATCCGCCCCAGGTATGGCGCTTCAATAGGCCGCGCTTTGCAAGAATATGATGAGTAGGAGTGGATAGAAGGACCTCGTAGATCTTCATTATACCGTAGCGATGCCGAGGGCCCGAGCGAGGGCGTTTCGAGCCTGCGAACGTGTCGTGGTATGCCGTAGGGCTTGACGGGGTACTCGTGGTATGAGCCGAACGAAGATTTAGAAAGTGGATCAATGGTACGACAATTTAAAGCAGCGGACGCCCCGTAGGTCTCATGACATTATTATAGAAACCGGAGTTTTCGTCGGCGGAAAAGATGGGAGTATTGGGTCTTAAACGCGAGGCATGGCGAGCAAGGGTGGAATGGAGAACTTACAAGGTTCACAAGGGCCAGACGATTGAGGTGCTCGAAAGTCCGGGTATACGTCGCCTGAAACACTGATATGTACTCGCACTTCAGGCCAGTGGGCCATAGGTCAAATTTCCGAATGTGTATGGCTACACGTACCACTTAAAAGCACAACAGGTATCGTACAGACAGCACGAGCATGCACTGCTCTTTTGGATATAGCTTTTATGCATTCGGGAGAGTGGCTGGGCATGGGGTGGGCAATACAGACATATGATCACATGTGAGACCACAAGAGAGCGCGTGCGACGCAGAGCAAGGACGAAGAAGCGAGACGACCGAGATATATTTATGAACGGGGCTTCTCCTACATGACAGGCAAGATGTAAGTACGGATGATGACAGGACCGTGCATGGGTACGGACCTTCTTCTCCTTCCACAGAGCAAGCAGACCGACTCCAGAGACCTTGACGACCTTGAAGCGGACACCGGGGATATCACCCTTGGCCTTGCCGCGACGACCGAAGCCAGAGATGAGGACCTCGTCGTTCTCGTCGACGAAGTTCAAGCAACCATCGTTCTGCAAACCAGATTAGTAACGCGCTTCATAGACGCGCGATAGATGTGGGGACGAGGTTTATGGGAGACGTACGGGCACGAAAGCGGTGACCTTCTTGCCGTTCTTGATGAGCTGCACACGGACACACTTCCGGATGGCAGAGTTGGGCTGCTTAGCCTCGACGCCGACCTTCTCAAGGACGATACCCTTGGCGTGTGATGAGCCTCCTGTTGGGGAGGTCTTGTAGAAGTTGCCGAGGGCCCGCTTCTTGTAGGACTTGTCCGCCTGTAAAGCACGACGGGGAAGGGGTAGCCAGTCAGATCGCGAAGGTCTTTGCGCTTTCGCCAGAGGTACTAACCCAGCGGTTAAGACGGCGGTCGGTGCGAAGCTTTCGCGCGGCTTGGAGACCACGGGGTTTGTTGGCTAAGTGCGGACGTCAATGACATGGTCGGCGACGGCGGGGACAGCGAGCGGGACGACGTACAGCCCATTCTTGCTGTGGATGTCGGTGTCGGTGGGGGGACGAGGGCGCTCCTGCTCGTGCCCGAAGTGTGAGAAAAACTATTACAGTTCTTCGGGAGTTACCGACAGCCCCCCGGCTAGCCGCGCCGCGCCTGATCCGACGGCGCTTATTCGCTATCACACCCGCCTGTGGTGCACGCTTGGCCGTTTCCTCTGCCCTTCTCATCGCTGCCGCCGACGAGTTCGACAACGCTGCTCAACGCCGTCGACGGCATCGGGACACTCACTCATTGCCAAATGCTTTCACCTCACTCTATGTGTCGCATGCGATCGCACCGCCCACATCGTCTCCGATACTAGCCCGCTACTGGAACATAGGGAGTGACTGATACGGGGATGGTGCTGTGGGACCCAGTATTGGAATCCGGTTGTCCGAAGGCCGACATTCCGCTCAGCACGCGACTGTTCACCATGCGCTTGTGGGAATGGGCAGAGTGCATTGAAGCCGAGCCTATATACACGGCTCATTCCTGCCCTCGTTCGTGAGCTCCAACCAACATGTCTAGTCCCCACAGCGAGACCAAGCTATACCACCATGGGCAATTCTCCTTCTCAGGAGGGACCATTCCTAACGCTTTTACGGCTTATCGTACTTACGGCGACCCTGCCAACCCATGCATCGTATTCCCTACGTGCTATGGTGCGAAGCTGGACAGTAAGCGTTCAGATTGAATCGTGGCTTTGTTTACCAACGGTATCCGATGCAGGCCAACTATATCTCATCGACGAAAACAAGGTACAGCCTGTGTGGCGCTGAACCCTTTGCTTAGAACTGATGTGGGGGCGCCCAGGCTTTGGATCCATCGAAGTATTTCATCGTCACTTTTGCCCTCTTTTCAAATGGAGAGGTATGGCTACTTCTTGGTGGAATTGAATAGATCTGATCCTTGTGCAAAGTCGTCATCTCCATCCAACACCGTGAGCCCCGAAAAACGCCGTCTTCTTCGCTGGAGGCTGACTACTGCAATAGCCCTCTCCATTTTCTGGGCCGTACTTTCCCGCCGTCACGTACGAAGATAATGTGTACGTCTAGAGCTTGTTCGCAACCGAGCCTGTCACTTCATCTTCGAATAGACGGGCTCAGTATGCGGTCTTAACGAAAGAGCTCGGGGTCAAGAAGATATACTGCGTCATAGGCTTCTCTATGGGGGGCCAACTGGTGAGTTTTTCCGAATCTTCGGAACTCGCTCGTTGACCCGACCTACGCCAAGGCGTACCATTGGCCAGTTTTGCACCCAGAGTTCGTGGAACGGTGAGAATACGAACTAAAAGGGATGCCACATAGCACTCACAAGTCGTCAGATTCGTTTCTATCTGTGGTTCCGCGAGGACGAGCCCCCACAACATCTGGTTTGTGGCGCTATTGTTTGTTCCTGGCGGCGACCTGTTGAAATGCGTACACAGCTTCCTGGAGGGCCCGAAAATTGCTTTGACATCTTCGAAGGACTTCAAGGATGGCCACTACGCCTTTCCTCCGCAAGTCGGTGTTCGTGCGTTCGCCCGCGTATACTGCTCGTGGGCGTATGGCCAGACCGTACGTAGTATCCCACGCAGTCCATCTCCGCAGCGTTGACATCTGCCGTAGTGGTATCGCAACAAGGAGTACCTCTTTGGCGGAAAGTACACCGACTTGAATGATTTCATCAGGAACGACTGGGAGGCCGGCTACGTAACCAAGTGGGACGCCAACGATATGCTCACGCTGCTGCGTACCTGGCAGACAGGCGACATTTCGCGCGTTAGCACCATCGGTACCTCCCTGCATGGCGACCTCGCTGGAGCGCTGAAGACTGTCCAAGCGAAGGGTCTCGTAATGCCGTGCAAAACCGACCTCTATTTCCCGGTCCGTATTTCGTAATTGGTGCGGAAAGGGTATGGAATTCGCCACTGATACCTCATGTAGCCTGAAGATAGTGAGGCCGAAGTCGAGGCCATGGGAAGCGATGTCGCTAAACTACTTGTTATACCGTCTATCTGGGGTCATTTAGGTGTGTCTTGACCATAGTTTGACTTCCTACCGGAGCGCTCAATAGTCGTTCACAAAACGTAGCTGGAGGGGGTCGTAACCCTGTAGACGTGGCGTTTGTTTCCAAACACGTCGCGGAATTCTTGCAGTCGTGAGGAATGATGCCGCGTAGTCTTCTGTGAGTCTTTTCCATGCCATATGAGAGTGCCTCTGCTTATCCCCGACCGGTTGTCAGTTGTATAACGATGCTCAATGTTCGTGTATAGCATGCTGCTGCTACCTCCATTCCGTGGGGCGTCGGGTGATTGTGGACAGAGACTGACCATCGAACAACTCCGAGCTCTCTACACGCACCACAGTCAATGTTCGACGCGCTGAACTTTGAATCGGCCCGTGTTAAGGTCCGGCGTTGATTCCAGAAAGTAGACTGCCCAAACTGGCATTCCGATGGGCGTTCCGTATTGGCATGCTGTTGAACTTTGGCCCGTCACGCGATGAGCTGGAACCTCCGAAACCTAGCTGTCTGGGGGCAATAGCGCGCGGGAGTAAAGGCAAACGTGGGTCCTTAACTGCCGTGATCTGTTCGTTCAATCACCCATGGCACGGAAAATAAAGTCCGGTTGAAATCCGACATCATGACAAGCCGCGAGAGTTTTCTGTGGCCTAGGACACACCTTGGTAAGGACTACTTCCACAATGTATTACCCCGCACTTCCCCACTGACGAAACTTGATGCGTAGTCAATGGCTATTGGCTTTAGTTGGTGAAATGCAGAGCCACGTCGTCGACGATCCTTCCTCCGCACTATCTCACTCGAGCCCGCTCGACAACACCCTTTGAAGCGCGCGCGTACGCCTCCGTTTCCAATTTCCTCCCTAACGTATCTATTCTCGTTACACAGCCTGTCAGCAGCCGCGCGCACCATGAACGGCTCAGTCGGCGCTCAGCGGAAGGAAGCAACGCATACCGGAGTTCTCACAGATTTCTCACGCCCGTGCATGGTCGTGGCGCTCAATGAACATGTCACTTTGGCGCAACTACAACGACATGAACGCTCCAGAGCGCTACACCTCTTGTAAGCAAGAACGTCTTTCATGAAATTTTCGCCTGGCCCGCTGGCGGTCGTAGCTCGCGCATGTCCGACATGCGCTGATTTCGGCGGTATCGTATAGTATAAATGCTGGGTGTTGACCAGCATTGAACACAACATCCTACAGCATCTTCGTCTTCTCTCATCTTCTACCTCCACCTCAGTCTTCATCCTCCAAAATGTCCGCCAACGCCAACGCTTTCTCCAACATCTACCTCGCCAAACAAAATGGAGAGTTGATTCTCCAGGAAGGCGAAAATCCAAACCTAGGCAAGCACGCCAACGAGCGCGTCCTCGTAGTGGGCGGCGGCGTCACTGGCCTTACTGTAGGTTCTCGCATCCGCGTGCCTCGGATATTGTCGCTGAACATGCTCTAGACTGCCTGGGCCCTGATCGATGCCGGATACGGCGTTACAGTTGTGTCCGAGCGCTGGGCATCCCTGGATAATCGTATCACTTCTCAAATCGCGGGTGCTCTGTAAGTTCTGTGATCTCCTTACCTCGACCACTGCTGACACTTCTCTAGCTGGGAATGGCCACCAGCCGTCTGCGGCAGGCACACGGATGTCATCTCTCTCAGGCTGTCGAAGACTTGGTGCATGACGTCGTACAAACTCTTCCAAAAGCTTCAAGAGCGCCTTCCGGCCGACGGCGAGGAGGGCCACGGTATTCGCCTCCGTGTCGCCAACTTCTTCTTCGACAAGGAGATAGAGAAGAATGCAGAAGAATACGAGAAAATGCTCGAGATCGAGGAGGCACAGGTAAGCCGTGATCCTTGTCATTCCATTCTGCGCGTCGTCTGACGGAACTCTGTTCTAGATTCCTGGATTCGAGCGTGACCCACTCTTGGTCACAAAGCACGCCGTGAGCCAGGAGGCCGGCGTCGTGGACGCTTACAAGCACGTCTCGCCCGTCGTCGACACCGACGTCTACGTGCCATGGCTCCAACACCTCGTCGAGGCGAAGGGTGGCAAGCTGGTCACCGAGCACATTTCCGGCGACCTCTACGAGCATGAAGAAGAGCTGCTCCAGCAGTACGACGCGCAGTACATCATCAACGCGACGGGTCTCGGCGCATTTGAGGCCGCTGCAGACAAGACAGTGTACCCTCTGCGTGGCGCCCTCATTCGAGTCGTAAACGATGGGAAAGTGTTCCCGAAGGTCACGGAGGCTCTGGTCGTCGCGAACGACTATGAGAAGCGGGACGAGGATGGTGGGATTGTATTCATCGTGCCCCGGAACGACCAGACCCTCATCCTGGGTGGTAAGTGCTCGCCCTGCTTCAAAGCTCCATGGCGCTAACTTGTCCATCAGGCATCGCTCAATCGCATGAAGGCAAGCTCGATCTCACCCTCGAGAGCCCCGAAATGAAGCGCATGCGGGCCCGATGCAACCGCTTCGTGCCAGGTCTGGAAAACGCACAACTCGACCCACACTCTCCCATCGTCCAGGGCCTGCGGCCCGCGCGCGGCGAGAACGTTCGCGTCGAGCGCGAACTTCGCAAGAAGGCGGATGGGTCCGTCAGCAAGATCGTCCACTCGTACGGCCAGGGCGGATCAGGCTTCACTCTCTCCTTCGGATGCGCCGGGGACGTTCTTTCATTGGTCGAGGAGGCAGCTGCTGGAGTTGCTCCGACACCAATACAATCGGATCGCGCAGCAGCAGCCGTACATGCATAGACGACTTCCTCCTTGTATCTGATACTAGTAATTCACATTATTTAGAGACGCATGTCACCAGTATTTCGTAAGACAATGATAGCCATATATCTCCATGTTCTGCGCACGACGGCAATGCCAGCTTAACTTTCCCGTGGTGAATGACAAGAAGTTACAACAATTGGGTGACCAGATAATAGAAATATGATAGCTATATACAACAACGCAAGCCGTGGCAGAAGGGTATTTCGGGCACAAAAGTCAAAATGTAAGAAACAGAACGCGCAACTAGGCAACTCAACGCTGCCCCGTACTAGTGCCACGCACCCTCCCAACCCCTGTCAGCGTCGTGTTTGAATTGGCACTCGAGGCAAGTGACGTGGGCATCAGCTGGTGGTGGTGGAGGGAATGCCAATCTGTTTGACGTAAACTCGGAAGGCGAGAGCGAGGGTGGAAGTTGAGGAAATGGCGTTTCTGGAGGCATGTACTGGTAAGAGTTATACCCACGCGTCGGCGAAGCGCATTTGCTGCACCTAGGGAGACCGGGGTCGCCCCTCGGCGGGAGCGGATACGGCGACACAAAGCGTGTGTCGTGAGTGAGAGGGGATCGCGTCACCATCGATAGGCTCTGGAAACTGTAGGTTCCCTGCGGGGCGAGGGACAGACTGGTGTTGTAGTACGAGATGTTGGGGGTCGATGGTGCTGGGGTTGAAGAGGCCGACGACGAACTCGCCGTGCTGAGGAGGGGAGGAGGTGACGATGCCGGCGGCGGGGAGCTCAGAACGTCTGTCGGCAGCCTGAGAGGGAGGGTGTTGTTTCGCGCCATTGAGTACAGGACTTCTAAATGTGCCTCCGTGGCGCGAATCAAGGCCGGGTCCGCCTTCAAATCCTCGCACCGTCTCCATACCACTGTCACCAGGGATTCTAGACGCCTGTGCTTCTTAGCACCAACGTGCGGTGCATCCGTTGCTGTCAGGCGGTGTTCATGGTTGCGATGCTTGTGCATCGCTGAGTCTGTGGGTGCTTCCGCAGAGCAAGCGTATAGTGTTGATCCGTGTTCAGAAACGAAGAGAGCCCCGCAGCGGAGCGGTTTGCCGATGCCACTGAAAACGGTTTGAGAACGAGCGAGTTACAAGACATTTGGCTACTTACTGTGCGGATAGCTGATGAGCGCGGAGATGAGTCAGCTGGGGAAACCAGCAGTGACACCCCGCGCGTTGGCAGGGAAAGCCCACCGATGACAGTCTTCAATATCATGGTTAGTCAGTCACCAGGTGATCAGAATTATAGAACCAACCTCAAGGGTCCGAGATGGATGCGGTTGTGACGTTGTCGCTCCGAAAGAGACGGGCCTACTGTGGCGCGGCAGGAGGGGCATACCGACTACACGCAAAGGTGAGATGAAGTCAATTGCACTGTGGTGTACGCACGACTCACCTTCCTTTGAAGCTTTGAAGGATCACGTTGTGATCCTTTCCGTTTCTTTTCAACAGGAACCTATATTCAACACGGAGGAGCTCTATGTCAGAGAACCAGCACAGGTCCAGACAAAGACGTACCATGATAGTCCACGTCAAGCACCGACACGCCTTGCCATGAGCCGCATGATGGAAGGCGGAATTCGCCATGCACTTGTGAAATTGGAGAGCATGCTGGGCTCTTTCTTCTTCGCGGCGGTGGGGTGGATGAGCCCTTGGGTCGAACGGCTTGCCGTACGGAATAACGCCGCCGAAATATTGTGGGCGACCCATGGTAGGCGGTGCTAGGACAGGTGATCGAAGGGCGAGAGCGAAAAATGAGATCAAGGGGCGGGCTGTGAGCAGAAAGTGGATGTGACTGTGAGCTGCACGGGAGGGATAAATACCCCAAGTACTAGCGCTCCAACGCGGTCTAGAAACACCATCGAGAAATTCCTGGAATGCGGCCGCACGGCACAGAAACCCGCTCTCCTTGGCCCAAAATCAGGTCCGGCGGCGAGATCAGCTAAGATTGGGGACGTATTGTTGTCAGGCGCAAAGAATGCACCTTGTAATCAGTCCTAGCCGAGCGTGTCGGAAATTCGTCGTTCGAGGATCCTAAATCAAACAATGAAACAATGACTGGAAGCACATACCCACGCGCGGCGGAGAAAGCGCGAGCGTTGGGCATAGCTCCGCGGAGCGACCACCAGAACTAGCAGTTGTAGACGTGCGGTTGGTGGACGCAGAGGCGTACGACAGGGCAGAAAGTTGGCGTAGGACTCTCCAGACTCAAATGCAAAGTGTCAGTAAGGAAGGCATTGGCCCAACGGCGACGAGTCGCCGGCTTCGTCAAACTGGGCGGCGGACGCAACGGCTGCGGTGCCCAGTGGGGGATGCTCCTCGCTGGGGCGACGTCGCAAGCGAGCAGCGCGATGACGGAGCGGCCGAGGGATTCGGCACAAAGCCGCTGTGCATACAACATTATCGATTGCTCGATCGCGCCGTACGCCAGTATGCCCGAATCCAGAGCGGACAGGGTCCAGATGGTGAAACTGGTTCGGGAGAAAAGGTGCTTCTGCAAAATTTCTCGTGCGTTCCCAGCTCGAGTCAGGACGCCCAAATTTGGTGCGCGATAGCCATCGTTTGTGATCGATACCAAGGAGGGGATATCGAGTAAGGACCTGGTGACCTTCGGCGATGGGGGTACGAGCAGGCGTGCTGTGTCAGGGCTCACAACGAGCGTTTACGCTGGGATCGAATTAGAAGCCCTCTAAGCGACATCGTCGACATTCGATGAACACGTCCATGATGCGATGTCGAGATGATCCTGCTGCAGGGGCTTCTACTGGGCTTTTCTTCAGCAGCATCCTGATGGCGAGGGAGGAGGAGAACTGACCGTACGGATCACTTCGTAGAATTGGGCTCAAACAAGACCCTGCGAGGTGAAAGGTGATTCAATTTTTTTGGTTAGTGAGGGCACGAAGCACCGGTGACACAAGCCTCGCACAGTAGGAGAACCGCACTGGCAGCGTGGAGACAGCGAACGTAAATGTCGGTGAGTTCCGGTAAATAGGACGTTACCGGTGGGTCGAGCTGCTTGTTGATGGTTACGGCCTCCCGCCGTGGCCTGACTGGAATTTCTGTTGCCGCTGTGCACGCCGGCGGGCTGGGAGAGCTGGCACAGGTTATTAGCCAGATCATGATGGGCGTAAGAGGCAGGTGCAGACGCCCTCATCTCCATATTCAGTCGGAGATAGACGCCACGATAAACTCGGTTGCCGTATTTGGGCATATCATCCCGAAATAGTTTAGTGTGTTGATAATAGCGTGTCGGACCACTGAGACAACAATGCTCTACGAGAGACAAAGCAAAGGAAAGACAAAGCACAGCAAAAAGACTGCAATATCAAGGATGAAAGCAACAGAGTGGATAGGAACCGAAGCGAGTGGGACAGATACGGCGGGAGAGAACGCAGGGAGCATTCCGGGTCAATCGTCCCAGTACACGGTCCTCAGGTAGCGGGGTGGGATGTACCGCCCCCATTCTGCGTTAAGACGCCTGAGACGTCTGACATCGCAGCGCTATGGGATCTGGGGCTCAGTCTCTAGTGTCTTAACAGAGATTGGCCCAAACTCATGCTTGGGCAAAATTCGAGTCGATGGGAGGTCAGCATACACGGCAGGGGGAACACTGCGCACCAGGAGTTGTACCGGACAGACCTGACAGACTCGTTGATCGATGCTACGCGGCAAGTCTTGTAGCGCTATGCGCGTTCCAGTGGCATCGCAGTGGCGAGAGGGATGCGGGCGGCGGCGAGTGGGAGTGGGAGTGGAGGTGGGAGTGCATGGTTGGGGGTTGGGGAGGAGAGCGAACAAGGAGGGCGGCTAAAAAGCCGAGTCGCTGCGGCATGCAGTCGTGGGATCGTAGAAATCCAAGATCTCATCGCCTAGTCATGCAGACGAATTTCACCAGAGACTCGCCGCTGGCGCTTGCTTGTAGAGTCTTGTTCGTTGGACGTCTCGACAGAGTTAGGTGATGTTGGCGAGAGCCTTTCTCTCTGTCTACCTGGTCAGTCGCCCGCAGACGGACACGGCTGCTCGTCTACTCTCGCGCGGGGACGGAGGACATGAGGAGAGTGTGGCGGCCCATAACAGTCGAGGTGCGCAGGCAGCACCGTGCGCCGGTGGTCTAGGAGAGATTGGAGCGGCAAGACGGCAAGGTAAGGAGGGAGCACAAGGAAGCCGTGGGTGGCTAGGAGATCTCGAGGGCCAATAGAGCAGTGAACCGAGCGGCACGGACCGAACGTTCATCCACACTCTGCATCTTGATGCCGCCCTCTATTTCTCGCACGGTTCGCGTTTCGGGGAGACATTTCCACTCGTCTTCGGCCATCACCACGGGCAGCCGTCCTCGGAGACGGCGGTCCAGAGGGTCGATGGGCGAGTGAGGAGAGACGGCGGGAAGGGGGCGCCGGAGGAGAGACGGAATGTGGGCAATCACACGTCGTACGACGCGCAGTCTGCAGTCGTCACGTATCAGGCTGTGTCACGCTCAGAGACGCGTTGATTCTGGCTGCATCAGGTGAGGAGATCCATCCGCGCCATTTTCCCTCACAATGCTGCCCAAGGACTGCACCCGGGTATCATTGTTCTGTTTGAGGCGGACTCGGCGTCGCCGGACATAGGAGCGTCGCCCCTGCCAGCCATGGGGCTGCTTTCTGACGGCAGACCTCGCTCCTGCGCATTTACGCCGAGGGCACAGGGCTCGCCGCCCTGTTTGTTCGATGGCGTCCGGCGCCGGGCCCTGAGCGGTCGGAGAGGGTAGATCACCCCGCTGTGTGTGTACACGCCTTCTAGCGAAGGCTGCGAAGAGTCGTGCTGAGGCACGATGGCTCTGTTCGGGACTTTCCTCGTCCCGTCGTCGCTACAAGGCTTCTAGCCCTCAGCGACCTGCGGCTGAGGGCTAGAAGCCTTGTAGCGACGACGGAAGTATCGCTTGTCTGTTTGGAAGCCGACCTTGCCTTGAGCAGTTGGCACCGCGCCGAGCCTCTCCTGACACCAACAACAACGGCACCCGTAACGAGAAACTTCGCCACGCGACGGACGAGTGGGTTGGCACCCTAACGGCCCGTCGGAATCGGAAAGCCTGGGTCAAGTCATGGGCGAAGGCGCTGGTGTAGGGGAGTTGCTTACGCATCACTCATCACACGCCTCCTCCGGGAGGCGGATACGTCGCGAGCGTTCTGCAACGGGGTGCGATTGAGAACTTGTCAGTGCCGTACCTGGTGAGTGGGAACTTCAGAAGCGAGCACGCGGTGAATTTCGACAAACAAACTGACTGTTTTTGCATTGAATCTTTGCGCTTCCAGACGGTTTTACCAGACTATCTGCTACGAGAGAGTCAACGTCATCTTCGTGTGCGAAAACATGAAGCATACCATCCCAACATCATTGCATTATTCGCAGGCAGTATAACACTCGCGTCTAAACCGTCGGGCTGATAGGTCAGTAATGATTGTTCCCAGTCTACACATACGAGATTCTACTGACTTGGTAACCAGTGCATCTCTTCACGAGGTGCGCTATTCCTCCTGCGAATATGAATCCTACTCGACTGGGAGTGGGACGAGTCGTTTTGTGGTTCTTGAAGTACAACGGTAGAACCGGCAACGTCGCGGCGAGTCCGGGCCAATGATCAACGGATGCAGCGCAGAAGTGTGGTGCAGTACGTGAAAGATGCACATCCGCAACGGAATCCCTGTTAGGAGAAGATACACTAGCGCAGGACAAGAGGATGGTGAGTCTCGACGGAAACCCAAGAGTCCATTCCACGGCTAGGAGAACTTCACCGTTGATCATTCGACCATAGATCCGTCACTGCAAAATGAATGGCTAAGACGATAGTCGGGAGTGATATCTGTGCCAGAAACTCGAGGCTGAGACCAGCGCCACCCCTGCTAAACCAGGCGAGACGGCTGCACAAAATGGCGTAGGAATCTATCATGAAAGTGAGCGAAACAATGACTTAGTTTGTAATTACTGATGACATTAACAGACTCCAACACAAAACAAAACCTGGCTCTCCTGGCAAAAATGCCAGGAGAGCCAAGTTCATTCAATGCTGGAAGTTCTGGCAAGGAAGCAGCAGGTCATAGTGGTCACAGAAGTACAAGGGATGTTACATAAACTTACAAGATAGATTATACTGATTATTGCCAGGCACGAGGAGCAGCACCGTTGGAACACCGCGAACAAGCCTCACAGCGATTGCCGCGGAGAGTCGAAGACAATAATGGTCCAAGCAGCGGCGGGGATCGACGGATGGTTCTACAGCCACCAGATGATATTTGTTAGGGACAAAAAGCGCCATAGAGGTACGTCGCGGACAATTCCAAGCTGAGGGCCCTAAACTGTCTTCAGGTTATCCAGTTCGGAGCCTCAGGTGCACCCTGGACGCCACCCGAGCGAGCTGGGCTCATACGCCGCCTGGTCCATCCGGAGGGGAGACAGTACAAACGAACGACGTCGATCCCGCATGGGCAATCATGAGGGGGACATGAGTGAGGCGTTGGTGGTGAGGGACAAAGCGAGGCGACGGGGAGAGCGCTGAGAGCCATCCGACCGGCGGCACCCTAATACTCTTTCTCCATCACCACCACCACGCGCTCCCACACGTCCACAGGACACACCGGGCCCAACACAGCCGCAATACGCTTTACTCACGACCACCTTCTCCCCTCTCTTAGCCGGCCTTACAGCACGAGCAATGCGCCTGCAACCCGCCCACCGCGCTCATATACAGACATCAAGCCTTCGCGAGCTCGTCGTTGCGCACTGTCCGGCATACACGAGCGACTAGCCGGCTGCAACCTCTGGATGCCACGGTCAGGATGGAGAACAAATGCGATAGGCCCTTCCTTGGAGGTTTACGAGGAGCCGGGGAGTAGTCGTGGATGCAGCTGGAGAGCGGAGAAACGCTGAAGTTCCACCGTGCGTACTTCCTCTCCGTGTCCTTTCTTCTCGCAACATCTCATATTGACCTGCGAGCAGTATGCACCGCGCGTCTTGAATTCTCATGCATAGCGACCGGGCCTCGCGTGCCGTTTGGCGGCATGTTTTCCGACGAAGGCTGGGACATACAATCGCAAAACCGTATTCTCTGACAGCTCCTTCTGCCTGAGGATGCCTTCGAAATTCATGTCCCTTCTATACCAGCCGAAGGCGACCTCTTCGAGCCAGCGCACCATCCGACCATATCGGTAAATGGTCTCAGCGCAGAACAGAAAAGCTTGAACCGCCCTTACGAAACGTCATGACCAGCCAACGCATCATCTCTGCAACCCAGTCTATATCCGCGTCAATGCGTTCGGACTTCGCTTTGAAAACGCCTCTCGACGTGTTCGCTCTGCCTTCCCTGCAACTTTCCTGAACGCAACTTCCTCACCCGTCTCCCGGGCCGTGTACACGCTCGTTATCGAGTGCGACCTATTTTCGTATCTTACAGATAATTCAATGCATTTTGGGGTCCATCATGACCGGATGGTGCCTTCTTGTTCTATTTCGGCCACAATTTGTCGTCGACATTCAATCGAACCCCTCACAGTGCCTGGAACGTTAATCCCCCACAGAACACGTTTTTGCGTCAGCTAGCACTGCTCTTACACTGCCACGTCCGTGGAGATCGTGACGACAGACGCAAATACTCGGGCCCCATCGTCTTCGCAAAGCCGCCCGTGCAATTAATTGAGTGTTTTTTCGATCGCTGACTGTGTCGTTCGACGCTTAATGGCTTTCTGTAGGTAGAATCGGCGCCTGTGTTGAGTCGGAACTCGGCAGAAGTGCGGCTGCGCTTTGCCTGGGCGGACGTGCCAGCAGCTCACTCGCGCTCGTCGAGATTTGCGAGCCAACCTCTCAGTAAGCCTCCCGTCCTCGCAGTAGATCCGAATGCCGATCATCTGAACCAATATTCTCGTAGGGCGTGTTGTCTAGCGGTACGGTTGTGTATAAAAGCCCTCGAAAGATTGAGGTTGAACATCATCACTCCCAGTTCCTCTGCTCTCCTCCGCTCAGCTCTCATAGATTTTCTCGACCACCTCTGCCCAATTACCTTCTCCATCTTTAATCAGCCATGTCTTCAACCACCAACGTCTTCACCAACGTCTATCTCGCAAAGGAAAACGGCGAGCTCGTCCTCCACGAGGGCGTTAATCCCAACCAGAATGCCCATGCTGACAAGCGCGTCTTTGTCGTCGGAGGCGGCGTTACCGGCCTTACGGTGAGTAGTGCTGTTGAAGTTGCAGCGCCGAGGACATTTCTGACTATTGCTTTCAGACCGCATGGGCCCTCCTCGACGCTGGTTACTGTGTCACAGTGGTATCAGAGCGCTGGGCTTCGCTCGAGAACAGGATCACCTCCCAAATCGCCGGTGCTCTGTAAGCTGCCTAAAATCTTTGCATCTTGACTTTCGCTGACGTTTCTCCAGCTGGGAATGGCCGCCAGCTGTCTGTGGCAGACACACGGACGTCATCTCGCTCAGGCTGTCCAAGACCTGGTGCCTGACGAGCTACAAGCTCTTCCAGAAGCTGCAGGAGAAATACCCGGCGGATGGCGAGAATGGACACGGAATCCGCCTCCGGACAGCCAATTTCTTCTTCGACAAGCCCATCGAGAAGAACGCGGAAGAATATGAGAAGATGCTAGAGATTGAGCAGGCCCAGGTTCGTGGCGCTACCTCTGCCAGTGCTGTACGCTCCGACTGACAGAACTCCGTACCCGTGCAGATCCCTGGCTTTGAGCGCGACCCACTTCTCGTGACGAAGCACGCTGTGAGCCAGGAGGCCGGCGTCGTGGACGCGTACAAGCACGTCTCGCCCGTTGTCGACACCGACGTCTACGTGCCGTGGCTCCAACATCTCGTCGAAGCCAAAGGCGGCAAGCTCGTCACCGAGCACATCTCCGGAGACCTCTACGAACATGAAGACGCGCTGCTCCAGCAGTACGACGCCCAGTACATCATCAACGCGACGGGCCTCGGTGCGTTCGAAAGTGCTGCAGACAAGACGGTGTACCCTCTGCGTGGCGCACTCATCCGAGTCGTGAACGATGGCAAGAGCTTCCCGAAGGTCACGGAAGCTCTGGTCGTCGCGAACGATTACGAGAAGCGCGATGAGGATGGTGGGATCGTGTTCATCGTACCCCGGAATGATCAGACTCTCATCCTCGGTGGTGCGTATTCGTCTTATTTCAAACATTCGTAACATTAACATTTCATCAGGCATCGCCCAATCGCACGAAGGAAAGCTCGATCTCACTCTCGAGAGCCCCGAAATGAAGCGCATGCGAGCGCGATGCAACCGCTTCGTGCCAGGCTTAGAAAACGCACAACTCGACCCACACTCTCCCATCGTCCAGGGTCTCAGGCCCGCCCGAGGCGAGAACGTCCGCGTCGAACGCGAGCTTCGGCGGAAGGCAGACGGGTCCGTCAGCAAGATCGTGCACTCGTACGGACAGGGCGGATCGGGCTTCACACTCTCCTTCGGGTGCGCCGGCGACGTTCTTTCATTGGTCGAGGAGGCGGCGGCGGGCGTTTCTCCAACGCCAATACAGTCTGAGTCCGGAGCAGGGCACGCATAGTAGAGATTTAGAGTACAGTCATTTTGTATCGCAACCTTACTGTGTATGAGTTTAATATCGGGGTCAATACTCGCCGAGATGCGTGGTTGTGGAACCATGGCATGCCCTCAGGGAGACATTCCTAATAGATACAATTGTTTTTTGGACTTAATGTGACATGCGCGACGTCTAAGGTGGTCAATGTAACTATTGACCGGATAACGAGAAAGCAAACCATTTAGCGCCCTGCGCCACAACGTCGTTGATAAATACAGAAGCTTCGTTTCGATGGGTCATAGACAGGGACGAACATTGAATAAAGACAGTGTTATAAAGGTCAACATGATTAATGAGCGTGGATATAGGAAGTGTCAAAGTCCTGGTAAGCATCGAGATCATATTCTACGTGAGATCGGCAATGCGTCTTCTTGGTTCCATCCATGCTGCGCCGTCGTGTAGATAGAAGGTCGCACTAGTAAAGACGCAGACCAGAGGTTGACGTCCTCTACTACGCAAAGGAAGGGTCGTACTGGTACGGATTTAAACCCCTTGATGGCATCCCCAGAAGGCGTTGGTACGGCGGCTCTGAGTCGTTCAAGCTGTGCGACTGCTGGATCGGGGATGGCGGGTGTCGCGTCACCCATGAAAGCGAGCGAGGCTCTGGGCTCGACGGTGAGGGCGATACGGTCACTCCAGGGATATGTACTGGTGGCGGCACTGTGCGGAGGGGTTGCGATGGCTGAGCTGGAGACGGCACGGACGGACTCGTTGGCGGACCCTGGTGAACCAACTTCGCGGGGTGGCACGATATCGGCAGTGGATTGCTGTTCTGAGGGCGCGGTTTTTTCTGGCTCGATCCCAGAGCTTCGGTGAGCAGCGAAGTGGCCTCTGCCTCCGACGCCTTGTTGATATGGGTTTTGAGATGTCCACGTCTCCATTGTTGCTGCACCATAGCTCTACAGGTGGGGCATACCCACTGCATGCGTAAGTCAGAAGGATTTGATGGGCTTCATAGTATTTTTAGTGCTGACCTTGAGCTCATTGGGGCCCTCCCAAGCAGCTTCACCATGTTGCTCGGAGACCTGAGTGACACAATGAGTTTCAGAAGCCAGGCAACGTTGCGACATACAAAGAAACATACACAAGCCTTGAATTTGAGGCATTGACAGCCTAAACCATGAGTCTTCTTATGGTCATCAGAACTGTTCAAACAGCGAAGTATCTCTGACGCATGTTGTGCCCTGGCGAGGTCATCAAGGGACCATCCTCCCACGAGTTCGACACTATGGGGAAACTGGCCCTTGAACTCGACCCGAGTCCAGTTAGTATGCATAGCAACGGGAGAAAGAAGGGAGGTGAGATCAGTGGAGAGTTGGATGAGAGGAGTAACGGGGATTGAGAGCAGGAGAATGGAGTAGCCACAGGCCATATAAATACGTGTGATGCTAAATCAAAGTGGCCACGACTCAGCGCCCTCATGTGGCAGGACGATATTTCTCTCGAATTGTCTGGCCAGGACAACGCATGGGGGCAGTGCGATTAGCTCCGCATCTCGTTGTAACGCGCAAAGAACACACCGTATGCTCATTTCCAATGCGACCACTCAAGGAACGATGGCATCGTTCCTTGCCTCGACTGAGGGCACAGGTACTTCTGAGTAGTGGAAGAGAGTGTATAAGAGAAGCATAGGCGATGGCAGGGGTATCAGGAGTTGGGGGGCTGCGTAAACAAGCATGGTGGACAAATAGAAGCGGACAACGCGCTCTTCGTGGGAGGGTTCTAAGCCGATGTCCATGCAACCAGCAAGAGAACTTGTGCATCGAAGTATCGATTGTCATTGAAATGGCACGGCGTGACAATGTACCAAAGTTGAGAAGGAATGACAGAGCTCGCGCGAGAGCCTGAGGCAGATCCGGTCGGAACATCCAGGTTCGAGGCGTGGCAAGCATCGGATGTCCTTTGTCTTCGACCCCATAATTACAAGGTTGATCACTCCGGAGGTGGGTGAACCTGGTGGGAAAACTACGTGAGGCCATGAAAGAGATGTACGCGAAACCTGACTAGGGAAACCCGTCAAAAATTACGATTGAGTGAAAGCTGGGAGGAAGCCGCCTACTTCGACGTGAGAGACACTGCGGATACTTTGACGACCTAGTCGGATAGTCCAAAAAGCTGGCGACGCCGATGAGCCAAACTCAGGAGAGTTGAGGAAGAAAATAGAATGGCAAGGCGCGCGCACGGCGTCTCCTCCGAGTCTGATTTCCGGCACGAATTTGATCAGCTACTTGATCCTCTCGTGGCCTGCTACACCCACTCGCTCCCACAACCCACGCACAGACCAGCTCCCACACCGCCTGGTCCACGACGATCTCCCTTTCACTCTCTGCATCTCTCCGTAGCTAGGCGTCAATTGGACGCCAGCGGTCACGCACTCTTCCACGGTCGGCGGCCAGCCGCGACCATGTTCTCCTTCGATCCACCACGACCAGGTTGCTATCGGGCGGCAAACCACCATCCGACCGTGGAACCACTGACTCGTTGATGCTAGCGTCGCAAGACGGACGCGTTGACGCGACACTCAGCGCTCAGCTCTCGAAGCGAAGTATAGGGTTTCCTCAGAAAACGTGAGACCACCTCGGCTCGGCACCACACACACACGTGTCCCATCGTCTCCCTGGCCATTTTACAAAGGCGCGTTCGCTCTCGAAGCTTTCACTCTGCGGTTCAAGGAAGATCTCCTCAAATTCTTTCCGACTCTTCTGTGGTCCGGACCCTCTGTACGAATCCCGAGCGCGCCGTAACCCACAGAATAAAAATCGCATTTTCTCCACCATCATGACCGGACGGCACATTTTGCAGTCTATTTCGGCGTGAATTTGTAGTGGGCATCCAATGGAATGCGTCCTCCCAGTGCCTGGAACGTTAATCCCCCACAGAACGTGCTTTTGCGTCAGCTTGCACTGCTCTTACACTGCCACGTCTGTGGGGATCGTGACGACAGACGCAGACACTCGGGCCCCATCGCCTTCGCGGAGCCGCCCATATAATTAATTGAGTGAGTTTTTCGATCGCTGACCACGACGTCCGACACTCATGACTTTCTGTAGGCAGAATCGGCGCCTGTGTTAGATCGGAACCCGGCAGAAGTGCCTGAACTTGACCAGGACGGACGTGCCAGCAGTTCGCTCGTACTCGTCGAGGTTCTCGAGCAGGCCTCTCAGTAAGCCTCCCGTCCTCGCAGTAGATCCGAATGCTGATGATCTGACATAGTAATTCTCTATGGATATTGCAGACGCGTACGGTCGTGTATAAAAACCCTCGAAAGATCGAGGATGGACTTCATCACTCACAGCTTCTTTCCTCCTCATCTCTCATAGACTTTCTAGATCACCTTTACCCAATTACCCGCCTATAATCAGCCATGTCGTCGACCTCCAACGTCTTCACCAACATCTACCTCGCCAAAGAGAACGGAGAGCTTGTTCTCCACGAGGGCGTCAATCCCATCCAATCTACTCACGCTGACGAGCGCGTCCTCGTCGTCGGAGGCGGCGTTACCGGCCTCACAGTGAGTCTCATGCGAAGCTACAAGGCGCGGAATATCATTTTTGACGAACTTCTGTAGACCGCTTGGGCCCTCATCGACGCCGGCTACCGCGTCACTGTCATCTCGGAACGCTGGGCATCGCTCGAGAACAGAATCACCTCTCAAATCGCTGGTGCCCTGTAAGTTGGATCTGGTAGCTCAGTGCCTCCATTTTCGCTGACACTTCTCTAGTTGGGAATGGCCGCCAGCCGTCTGCGGTCGGCACACGGACGTCATCTCGCTCAGGCTGTCCAAGACCTGGTGCCTGACGAGCTACAAGCTATTCCAGAAGCTGCAAGAGAAATACCCGGCGGATGGCGAGAAGGGACATGGAATCCGACTCCGTGTCGCCAACTTCTTCTTCGACAAGGAGATTGAGAAGAACGCGGAAGAATATGAGAAGATGCTCGAGATCGAGCAGGCACAGGTAAGCGACGGTCCGCTATGTTCCCTTTATCTCCGGTCTGACATAGCTCTTTCCCAGATCCCTGGCTTCGAACGTGACCCACTCTTGGTTACGAAGCACGCCGTGAGCCAGGAGGCCGGTGTCGTGGATGCGTACAAGCACGTCTCGCCCATCGTCGACACCGACGTCTACGTCCCATGGTTGCAACACCTCGTCGAGGCCAAGGGCGGAAAGTTGGTCACCGAACACATTCCCGGCGACCTCTACGAACATGAAGACGTGCTGCTCCAGCAGTACGATGCTCAGTACATCATCAATGCCACGGGTCTTGGCGCATTTGAGTCCGCTGCAGACAAGACAGTGTACCCACTGCGCGGTGCCCTCATCCGAGTGGTGAATGATGGAAAGAGATTCCCGAAGGTCACGGAGGCTCTAGTTGTCGCGAACGATTACGAGAAGCGGGACGAAGATGGTGGAATTGTTTTCATTGTACCCCGAAACGACCAGACCCTCATCCTGGGTGGTAAGTGCTCGCCCTGTTACAAAGCTTCGTAACGCTAACCTTGTATCAGGCATCGCACAATCACACGAAGGCAAGCTCGACCTCACCCTCGAGAGCCCGGAGATGAAGCGCATGCGGGCCCGATGCAACCGCTTCGTGCCTGGCCTTGAGCACGCCGAGCTCGATCCGCACTCTCCCATCGTCCAAGGTCTGCGGCCCGCCCGAGGCGAGAATGTCCGCGTCGAGCGCGAACTTCGCAAGAAGGCGGATGGGTCCGTCAGCAAGATCGTTCACTCGTACGGCCAGGGCGGATCGGGTTTCACGCTCTCATTTGGGTGTGCCGGCGACGTTCTTTCATTGGTTGAGGAAGCAGCAGCGGGTATTGCTCCGACTCCGATACAGTCGGAGCGCGTTGTGGGCGCATGTGTATGAGCGGGAAGGATATCCGGGTTTCAACTTTGGACTGTCTATACTTATAGCTTGCGGCAACCGACCGCGAATCTGTACTTGAAGCGTCATTTAATGGATGATTCACGACAAACTACATCTATCGAACATGATAGTACCTGGTACTCAAGACCAGAATGTCGTTGCAACAGCACAACGACGCCTCATTACAATGATGTCATACACATGGCGCGAACGGTGATACATTACGTGAATCCCGCGACGCGGTCAGTCGCGCACGCTGTGGCGGCGTTGGCAATGCTATTGAAGGGCCCTCCGATTCTCGTGGAATGAGAGGCACTAATCGTGGTCAGAACGAGAATATAATTGCAGTCGAAGCCGTTTGCGTACTTGGGATGCTGTTTTGTTTCACATCGGAAGAGAGATCTTTAAGGAGATTGAACGATGCTGATTGATGACCCTCCTTCAAATACGCGGGCTGTATATGCTTTAGAGTAGTCGCCAATTCCTCCAGATGATATCTCGTAGCAATTTTCTGTATTCTCTCAGGAAATGTCACAGGGAACGTAGAAAGATGTCGTACCTTGATTTCTGCAAGTAGAAAGAACGCGTCCACCTCGTACTGTTCGGCGTGCCTCCATAGACTACAGGTCGCGATCGGATGGAGGATCGCTTTGAACCAACCTGATTGTTGCATCGCTGGTGCTTGCTCCAATTTCTCTGCCATTATCTGCAATCTGGAATGAGAGGTCTATCGATTCTATATAACGAATAAGGGGGTCAAAAGATCGTACCTATAGATTTTTTGACGGAGACATTCGCGTTCTACAGAGGGGATGACATTGACGGTTTCGATCAACGTCGTCACTGCATCGTAAAGGCGAATATGGCCTTCTCCGAATAAGCGGCGCACGGTGTTCCCTGAGAGAAGTTGGTATAATAACGAAACCGTCCGAGCAGTGGATGCTATGTTGACGGAGTCCTCGAGGAAAGTGAGCGACATATGCTGAGAGAGAGATGTTATAGAGTGCTCATGGGCCATGCAACCTCGTTATATAGGTGCTGACCCCGAGGTTTGTGGCTACGCAGGCTAGATGGCAGCGCAGCACAGCAGTAGAACCTTCTTTCCTCGCGTGTAGTGCCTGCTACCATGGCTGGCGTGGATTTGATCCACCGACATGGATTTCTGGATAGCAAGCGCCGAAGCGCATCATCCAATCATTGAGCGATCGGATATGTACCCTTTCGACGGGTGATATGATAGCTAGGATCGACTAAGTCGACCTGACATCCATCGGGAAAAGAATGCTGCATTGAATCCTCGAAGAGATGGATCTATGTTGCTCTTTCGGCTCTGCCGGACCGTACATATTCCTCCCATAACCGTTCTAGACGTATTGCGAGTCGGACATCGAGCGCTGTAATCCCCGGGGTTTCAGCCTGACTCTCCGCCTCGTGATCCGCAAGTGGCATAGCAGAATGTGTGTTCATTTGATAGAGAAGCACGTGCGGGCCAGCTCTGCGCACGATACCATGGTGCTGGGCCATGTCAGCACCAAGGTACTCGGATAGGATTTGTGTGAAATCCACATACATGAGCTTTATCCATAAGCACCCCAAGCCGCTCCGCGAAGCTTTCCATGTCCAACGCGGAGCAGAACACGAACTTCTTTCCAAACACGAGGCTGCCGGTATTCCCATCGTGTTGAGCCACACGCCAGCCACGGGCAACCAAGGGAACGATAAAAGAGTCAACCTCGTTTTTTGACAGCCAGGGACACGGGTAGGACGGCCTGGACGGGAGCTTCGGGAGTTCCTTCAATGGTAGCGACAAAGAGTATCCGGATTGCGCCACATTTGGTTCAATAGGTACTCCATGATACGTGGGCGCTGCGGACGAACACAGAATTACGGATTAGCCTGAAATAAGTATCAAGGGTATGGAGCTTTGGACATACACGAATGATTCTCCTCACAAAAGTGGGAGCTGTCGACAACGAACCCCCCAGGACGCTTCAAAACAGAATGCTGCTCCGTCGACCCGAGCCGTTGATTGGTGGATGTCCACCGAAGTAAATGTTTGGTAGGGACGTCGAATAGAGTTTGGTAGGAATGAGCAGCGCTGCGCCCCAGGCCCCGTGGTAGGGAGTTGTGGCGGTGCAAATAAGCACGCGTCCAGAGCATGGTCCGAATGGTGGAAGGCAGCATGCAACGCGTTTGGCGCCCAACGGATCGGAGCGCCGTTTTACGGCCATCAACCGCCCACAAGTTCGAGTCTCGGTGTTAACATGTCGTAAAATTTCTGACACTCTTTGAAGCTACAAGTAAAATGTGTTTGTTACAGTTGATTTCAGTTTTCCGAAATGTTGACGATTTCCATCCACTGCGCAACGTTGCTGATGACCGTCTCATCCTCCGCGTTGACGGTGATGTTCTCGACGGCAACATCCTCTTTCATATGCCTCTCATTGGTTGTTCCAGAGAGTGGAGTCACGCCGTGAAGCTGCGCCAGCCTATAAAGCGTCTGTGCAGCCGAACAAGACTTCGCCCTTGCGAAGGCCGTGATGCCAGAATGCTCCAGAAGACTCGGAGAGCCTGTCAACGTCCAGAAAGACCTTTGGATAACTGGTTAGCCGGATTTCTGCAGATGCGGATCCAGAAATGCAGAACTGCTTACTGATACTGGATATCACGTTTCCTGCAGTAAGCCAGCACGTCTTTGTCCCACGCATTTCCTTCATACCACCTGTTCTGCACGACCTGAACACGCCTCCCACCGTCTCTCTCCAGGGCCTCGAGTATAGCCACGTCGTACGTGTTGCTGACCCCTATATATTTGACCTTACCCGTGTCTTGTAGCGCCATGAGGGTTTTCCACGCCGTAACGGTGCGCGGGAGGGTCTCCATCGGGCCATGGAGGATGTAGCTGTCAAGGTAGTCCGTGCGCAGGTTCTTCAGCGAGTTTTTGAAGGAGTCGTGAATCTGTGTCTCGAGGCGAGACGACGGGTCATAGGGGAGAGGCTGCTGCGGGTCTTGCCCGGAGAGCGAGGTGAACCTGGGGCCGCGTTATTCTGGGAAACATGATTGCGCAGTCGCAATGTGCGTACTTGCTTTGGAGAAACAGCTGTTCGCGCTTGATCCCATGCTGACTCTGCAGCGTTCGCAAAGCCTCTCCAACGAGGTCCTCACTGCGAATTTCGCATTACCTTGCTTGTCAAGGGGTCTCTCATACCCGGAATTAATTTGAAATGCACATCTCGACTCACCGGATGATGCCGTGATTCGTGATGGATGTCGCGTGCTCTTCTAGATATGGAGTATTTTAGATAAGATTAGATTGAGCCCACCAGGCTTATTGTTCGAATCTTGCTAAGCCCTCTCCGTCTTTCCTCCACGTCGAGCGTACTCCATTTCGTCCATTAATCCTTTTGCCTCCTACGTCACCTACAGTCCGCCGCACCGCCTGTCACTACACATCAGTCTCAGCAACTAGCAGTTGGACGAAGCGACGTAGACGCACTTTCAGCGGTCCTCGGCTTCCATCTCAGCCCACCATTCCTTCGTTCTGCCGTTCAACATGTCCAACCGGTCGTCTTCTGCGAGCAAATGGACGTTATGTCCTTCTTTGAAGAGCTCATCGTCGAAATCGCGCAACAAACGTATTGTTCCACGGCCTGAGCTTCTCGATAAAGCGACATAGAGGTTGAAAAGGGTGAGTTTGCCTTGGGGCGGTGTTGCGAGGTCGACTAAAACATAGGGAATAGTCTGTCCTTGGGATCGGTAGTCGGTGAATGCATACGCGGAAGTGATAGGGTACTGTTGTCGATGAACCGTCCGCGTGACCTTCTTGCTGGTGGTCATAGGTACGTTGATCCTGAACGTCTGCTTCTTCGCCGTTATGGGTATTACTGACTCCTCCAAGCCTCGAAGTGCAGATGCCCGTGTGCGACTCAGTTTGACCAACACGTACGCCGGAAGGTGTTTGAGATGAATGACAGCCTCGCTTGGGTCGACCGCAGGCTCGTCGGGGTGAAGCACGACCGAGGTTACGATGCCCCGTGCACCGTTGGTAATGTCCAAGTCCGTCTCGACATTCGACGTGACCATAACCTTCATTCCAACAGCGATCTCCACAGTTCTTGGTAAATCGTCCTTCTGTCGACGTCGTCGTCCCTCCTCGTCGAACTTGCGGTTCTCCACTGCATATCGTTCACGTAACGTTAGTTGGTGTTTTTTGATTGTATCGTCCGCTTGGCATACTAATAGTTGTGTGCCGCTGTCTTTGCAGTGCTTCCGAATGGCGGAGTCGTTCCACAAACGCCGGACCCCGTGGCGGGGTGTTACCAAAGATGCGTCGCTCCACGGAAGGGACTTGAAGTCTGTGGGCGGACATGCCGGATTGGTGATCACAAGCTGCCGGAGCATGGCGAGATGTCGCGGTTGGACCCGCCCAAATCGAAGATGCTCGAGGAAGTCTCGCCATACAAGGTCTGTCACCCGCATCTGCTCGCGCAGCACCACTACTGTGCTGAATTCGTCGTAGATGCCTCGACCCAACTGCGAGTCAACTGGATCGTGTCCGCCTGAGGGGTAGTACAAGGCCTCTCTGGGAGAGACGGCCACGGGAGGGAATTGGTGGAAGTCTCCAGACAGGATGACACTGATGCCTCCGAACGAAGCATTGGTATTTTCAGCAGCAGTTGTCCCCTTGCCGATGCTGATCATCCGGGACAGCAATGCCAGGAATGACTTCGAGATCATGGAGACTTCGTCGATGATTAGGTAGGTGAGAGGTTTCCAGAACTTCTGCATTTTCTGTTTGCTCTCGTCGCTGATCTTGTTCGCAGAGCGTACCGCTATGAAGCCTATTGTGTGTGTCGTCTTGCCATCAATAAGAGATGCTGCAACGCCGGTGTACGCGGCCTTGATGAGCTGGTTACCGACGCCCCTCCGAGCAAACTCGTCGGTCACGGTTTGAATGACCTTCGACTTTCCTGTGCCGCCTTCCCCATGTATGATCATCCGTAGCGGGGGTGGGCTGTTGCCTGCAAGGCTTTGGCGCAGATGCCAGGTGATGATGTTGTACGCCCGTCGCTGATCTTCCTTCAATTCGGAAGGGTCCGCACCTGGTATAACCTCCCCGTGACCATCGTTCAGTGGCAAGAAGTCGACGGTCGGTTCCGGTCTGGTGTCTGGTATGTCCTCCAGCCGCTCCACAGTGGCTACCTCGTCTGACACTGGTGTCTCAGAGTTTGCTACCGGTGGTTCGCCGCCGTTCTGGTGCTCGACGTCGGCTTCCATCTGTGCCTTCCACATCAACAGGTTCTGCAAATCCTCGCCCGTCGCTGGCGCAACTTGAACACCACCTTGCTGCACCAACCAATTGCTATCGTCGTTGGCGAAGAGCTTCGCGTGCTTGGCCTGTTCAACTGCATGCCTACCGTGCATCTCCTCTCGCCACGGGATCTGTGAGGCAATCAGTGCAGCGAGACCCTCCTCCGTATAGGGTGCTGGAGCTGATTCTCCAAGTGTGCCTTCGCCCAGGTCTGGTACGTCTTCCTCCCCCGCTTCATCATGAATCTGATCTTGTCGATCAACTGTGTTGTCCTCCTCTGTGCGCGATTGGCGTGCTGCTATTGCGCACTCATGGAAGTACTGGATGCCCGCGAGAATGTCACGTATACGTTTGATGGATGAATCTCTGAACGCGGTGAATGCTTCTTCCCACGTCTCGTTCGCCACCTTCAGGTCCGTTTCCAGATTCCGCCATGGCTTAAGAAGGACTAACATGCTCGCACAGTAGAACTCGTACACGTCCGGGTCGTCATTCCGAGGGAAATATTGGCCAACGAAGTTTGGGAGCGTGTTGTGGCCTTTCGTGCGCATGACGCGAACCTTGCTGGCGTGAGCCGGGTGTTGCGGAAGGTAGTGTACTCGTTGGTTGGGCCTTCGACCGGGTCTACGATGCTGATCGGAATCATTTGACGTAGGATGCGTGACGTGCGTCTTGTGCTGCTCGTATGTGTTCACAAAATATTCAAGCATATTCATGGCACTAGCGTCTTCGCCACGCAGTCGGTAGTCGGTAACTTGCCCCTTTGGGTACAAGTGGCCTGTTTGATCCACTGCGAGAGTGAGGAGCTCCTTTGGAATGTGAGTTGGTTGCTCTCTGATGCGCAATAAACAACTGACCCCTTCACCGTCGTCTTCACCAGCTTCTGCTTCAGTTCTTGACCCCGAATGAATCTCTTGGGCATCGGGCTGCATGTTCTCGCCTGCACCAGCGTTCCCCACGCTGTCACTGTTGCTGTTCGGTGAGTAAGTCATCACGCTATTGATGTGAATTCTGGAATCCTTACGTGTTCCTCGTTTGTTTTAGCCGCGGAAATGTCTTCACCAATGCGGAAACGAACGACGACCAATAGATAGGCACGTAGTGGTGGGAGCAGTACGTATCGCCCCATCCCATGAGATATGATATCACCATTGGAGCGGCGAGCTCTTGCTCGCGGTTGATGTTGTTCACGACACGGAAGATGAGAAGGCGCTGGTTGTCACGAAGGCTGTCCACGTAGCTCGAGTGGTCGAGGTGAAATGCGTAGCCTTTCGACATCACCGCTGACATGTTGTGGGATTTGTTCTGCTTCTTAGCGGCGTAGCTAGTTGTGTAGAATGACAAGTTTTTGGTGTCCCGCCCGTTCGTAAGGAACTTGCCGTCGTTGTTGCATCGAACATTTGTGGTGATGGCAGGCACAAAACCGTTCATGTACGCGTATTTGCGTTGCGGAGCCCAACGTCCAAGCTCATCGATGTAGTCTTCATCGGAGAGTTCAAATGGGGCCTTGCGCTTGCACGTCAGCTGACCGTGCCTGTCGTAGATCAAACACCGGTTCGGCGCGCATGTATGAATCTGCTTGGCACGAACTACACGTTTCTCGAATGCTTTCAGCTCCTGCTCGTAGTCGTCACTATCGGGGTTTGGTGGACGCGAGTATGCAATATCGGTTTCATTGGGGACAGCCTTGATAAGGCACTGTGGGCCCGAGAAGCCGCCATGAGTACGATCAAACTTCGTGAAGAAGACAGAACACCAGCAAACCTGGCACAGATCCAGTGCTAGTACTCGACCTCGTTAAAATGACTGTCGTGACAAGGACTCGAATTGTCGCCGGAAAATGCCATTGTTTGATTACCACTTTGGGAAAGCTGTGACCTCGGCGCAATCGTGAACTTTGTTCATGACATGAACCACCTCTGACACTCAAGTACTGTCAGCTGCACCCTTCTCGAGCCCACGACTGGACCCCTCTCCTTTCCAATTTACCAGTCACAGGATGCTAAGCCCGACGACACCCTTGGCTCTTTCTCTTAGAAAATCACCGAGACACCGCCGGAATCCCAGGCCACTAAATCATTAGCGACTTGACGTGTTGCACACAACCCCGGCGAAGTCCCATGTATGGCTAACCCAGCAAAATGTGCCCAAGCTGATCCCAAAAAGCAGGAGCTCGGACGACAGGGATCTAGGTGCGTGCGGAACGGTGCGATGGTCTTGCAGTCGCTCGATGGACTTCACGGGAGTGTTGCGGAATTTCTGGGTGTTCTTGTATGATTGGGCCTGGTGGTTGGCAGGTGTGTCCCTTTACGTTTGCGGTGTGTGCACGTCGGACAGGTGTGGTCGTTGGGTTCATGCTGTTTCCTGACCTAGGACCCCTGGTACTCGGTTCTCTGTGCCCAGCACGGGCGTACTGGGCAAATCTACCACCAGTCTAGACTGGCTCAGGCCTAGATTCTCCGGAGAGAGTTGCCCGCAGCCACCCGGATGAACACGGCTACTGGATTAGTATATATGGGCTCTTTTTCGTCGACACCTCACCTCTCTCCGCAAGGTATGTCCCCCCTGTATCTGATAATGAGTATCCTATTGACACAATACCACCAGTTGTGTCGCCCATGACCGCCGATATACCTTCGGGTCCAAAATGATCCGAACGGCCTATCAAGCCACAGCCCTATGTACGTCTCCCCGGTCACGTAGTATATCTAGGTCTAGTCTCGATATGTGTATGTACGAACGTAATGAATATTGGAATTGCATCATACTTCCGGACCTGGTCCTGCAAGGCTGCGACTGAAACTTCACCCAATGTTCTGGACCTGTGGGTTGTGTGTCCCGGCTGATAGTGCAGGTAGAGCCGCACCAAGCTTCGAAGGCCCATCAGGGTTCAAACTCCCAATAGATGTCATTTCAAGAACCATGTCTTGGCGCGACCCGACTTCGTCTTGCGGCCATATTTTCGTCACTTTTGATCAAGCCGTTCCGCCAGCTTCCTTCGTCCTTTGTGCTCCTCGTCACGCCGTGACAATAGCACATTATACTGTTTCTAACAGTGTATGATACTTCTTCTGTCGGTACTACACCTGTCATTTATTGACAAGTCTAGGACCTACCGTGAGGTCCGCCGTCTCCAGGCCATCGACGTGCGCACGTAAGTTCGCCTTGATGTACGTCCTAACTTTCTCGCGGAAGTCCTCCTGCCCTAGTAGCACGTGCATTTCTTCTGATGTCGGTGCCCCTTCCAACCAGATGAGCATATGGAGATGAAGACTACCGCGGCCCTGTGACTCAACGGTGCCAAAGTAAGCTGAGACGCGACCAAGGACACCGACATCACTCTTCATCTGCGCTTGCGTGGTCTCCACTCCAAAGAGTGTTCGGATGATGGTACGTATCATGAAGTGGAAGAATTTCGAAGCGGCGTAGGGGTCGGCAGCAACGGTGCGTGCTCGCTGCTCTTTACTAGGACCAAGGGTGGCATTGAACCGGTCCATGTCAATCTCTTCACCCGCTAGGATCTGGACCCAAGGATCGTGGAGATCATCTGGGTTGATGGTCATCCATAGAGCAGCAGGGGAGATGTAGATCGCTGTTGACCAGATCCGGCTTCGGAGTTGATAGCGGGCTGAGTCTGACCCTTGGATACGGCCTGCAGTGGCGTGTACATGTTGGCGCAACAGTTTGACGGCAGGGTCAGAGATCGGCAAGTTCTGCTCTTCTTCTTGTCTGGCCTTTTCTAACTGGTCCACCGTTATAGACGCGAGAGTACGTGCGTCGGATTCAAAGTTCTTACGACGCATTTGCACCCGGGCTGATCCTAGGGCTTCCCGTCGTTGAATGATGCTGAAAGTGACGAATGGGAACGTCTCGTGTGTGCGAAATCGTCGGTCGTGATAGGCGAGAGACCAGCGCGCGTGCTGTCGAAAGTCTAGCTTGTTTGGCTGGTCGCTCTCGATTCCACCAACACCGTACGGGTAGAGGCACGGGAAGGCCTTCTCGAAGAAGTTGTGTCTGTCTTCAGCGACAGCAGTAGGTCTGTCACCACTGTCTTCGCCACGAGGACGTCCAAAAGTGCTGACCGGAGTTTGACCGTGGCGAACAGTATACGCTCCTTCGCTCCCCTCTTTCCACAGATTTGCCAAGCCCCAAAGCATCAACTCATTGGCCGACAGTGTAGTAGCATCGGTATCAATAGTGCCAGATATTTGTAAAGGGATTACATGTGGTACCGGTGGGTTCCCTTCGTCTACTGACGGGTCTGGACAGCCATGAGCACCAGAGCGCACAGAGTAGAGCAACGTGCACGTACCAGAGCCCGTAGCACCTGCTTCAGCCTCCCCCTCATCATCCCCAACAGGCACGTAGCCGTCACTCTCTCGATCTACCACACCGACATCTTCCGACTGCCGTACAAGTCCCAAGATCTCTACCGGTACGTCGTCTTCTGGCAATTCGGCGGCATGTTCTGCGCTAATGGTGATACCACCATAGTACTTCGGGTTGTTGGCCTTCAGCCAGCGGAGCGCGTCGAGCACCACCTGTCGGCGGACCCGGAACATAGTGCGTAGCCATGTCTTGGGCATATCCCCAAGTCCGATGAAGGTCAACGAGATGACAGAAGCGAGAACTGATGGACGTCGGGGTAGGAGGTTTCCTTCGAGCATGTTTACGGCTCCGTCGAGATTGAGTTCGTACGTGCTGACGGTACCGCGCATTGCGCGCTGAAGGGTAGATGTATCGTGGTGGCCGGCCCCTTTCTTCGGAAAGAGTTTGAAGACGTAAACACGAGGGTACAGCAGCGCAATAAGGAGTTGCTCCGGGAAGGTGAGGACTTCCAGTTCCCAAGGGACTGTTCCTATCCACAGGTTGTTTGCTAATGAAAAGCGTGGCGGAACATCCTTCGGTTTCTTGAGGTCGGCCAAGCAGTCGGAGCAGATGTTTACGGAGGTGGTGCCGTCCTCGACTATGATACCCTTTGGTTCAAGAAGCTGATTGTTGACGATGTGGTGGGCTGGGTGGGGTACTCGGGGAACAAGACGGTGGGCGTTTGGTATTGAATCCAGAGCAACCGAGCTGACGTCGGAATGGAAGCTGTCAACTTCACGTGCGCAAATGCCACAGACGCTGCGCAACAGAGCTTTGCTCGACGTGGCGTCGTAGAAAGCTCTGTAACACCCCCTCCTTTCCTCGTCGGTGGGTAGCTGCAAGAACGGATTTGTCTGCGAGGCATGTCCGCTGTAACCTCCCTCCTCACCCATCTCGTCGACTTCTTCTATGTCCTCTATCCGGGCCCCTGTACGCCTTCCGGTGTCGATGTCCATGGTGTCTGGTTGACGGCCGCGTTTTCGGGACGTTGTTGCCATACGGTTAGTCCGTTTGTCGTCAGCTGCTTTCCGCAGGAAAGCGAGCTGTTCTGGAGGTGCGTGCTGGAGTACTTGCGCCACAAGTGCTGATTTGTCTGAACGCTCCGCTCTAGAAAACCTCATCACTCCTTTCAGGCGAGCGATAATCTCCTTCATTGACAAGTCAAACAGGGAGTCCGGAGATGACGAGGAGGGACCTGGTGGGCTTTCCATGGGGCCGTCGAAGAGGGTTGGGTTGGGTGCGCTCGTGTCCCAGCTAGCTGGGCCAGGGCAATTGATCGCGACAATGGTGCTCGCGTGGTGGCCTGGTCCGTGCGCCGTGCCCCCACCATAAAAACTTCATCTTTTCCACCCCTACTAGCTCACCAACATCTCCGCTCCTCTCCCGGACTCGTTGCATTCTACCGCCTCCATACTATGTCTCGCACCACTCGCAGCAAACTCTCAGCTTCGGCCAAAGGCTGCACAACTCCTGGCGGTGCGGAGGGGCATTCCAACACTGTGCCAGCCGTTCACGCTCCCGCTGCAGCCGCTGGGTCCGCTTCCACAGAGGTGGCTGGTGCCCCAACCGTTGTACGTCTATCTATTTCATTACTGTCTGCATTTGCCGATGCAAGTACAATACAGGACACCGGCCCAGAGCCCACCCCACTGCCTACGCCCCACCCAGTTCCCGAGAACGGGGACATAGTTGTATGTCGAATTATACAGTTTTTCGACCTCCTACTGACGAAGTTTTCATCAGGGTGGTCATGTGACCCAACCGGTCGCAGCCGCTGGTGTCAACGAGGCTCAGCCTCCGTCAGACACAACTGCTGCGGTACCAGCCGTGCAGCCTCCTCCCACCACGGAGCCAGCTCCCATTGCGCCCACCACGGAGCCAGCTCCTGCTGCGCCCACTACTGGGGCACCGACCACTCAGCCGACAATTTTGTCCGCTCTTGGACGCCTCAACAATGCACGCGCCCACCTCGACGATTCCGGCTTCTACCTGGGATCGCCGATGGTCAGCAATGGTGTCGAATGGATGCGTGATGGCAAGTGTGAGCGGCTCGTCGAAAAGCGGATGCCACCGCTGGAACCTGCTGATGGCTCCGAGCCTGCGAGCACGCAGCCTGACTGCGACACGCTTCACGTGCCCAAGCCTGCATACCTCAGCTTCGTCGGGACCATCAGCTCCACCGACTTCTTCCTCACCGCAGATGGTGGATGGCATGGGCCTACTCAGTACACTCCTACCCTCGACAAAGTCAAGGCCAGTTGCACGGTGGAGGCTCCAGCTGAGGCCCCCTTTGCTGCCGACTTCGCGACTGTGCTGCGCTCGATCACCGATATCTGCAAGATGTCCGCAACCCCTGGCTTTTCAAAGATCAACGTCCTCGTTGGGCTTGGTGAGACACGCATTAAATTGCGCCACGCACTGTTCGAGGTACGTTTCAGTTTGCACGTGCATCGCTCTTTGTCTTGCTGACATACCTTTTTTACAGCCCAAGTCAGATGCTGACGAAGAAGATGATGACGAGGCTGTACTAGAGGGGGCTGACGTTCCTGGCTTGGACGACATCGACTTCCAAAAAGGAAACAAGGGTACGTGCAGTCTATCTAGACGCTACTTCTCTAGTAACTCATGTTTACTCCTATGCCAGCAGATGTTCTCAACCTCAAAAACTGGCCTGTGTCCTCGGACGCTGCTCGCGAGGCTCTCAAGGACATGGCGGGAAAATTCTTCGTCGTGCCAATCCCTGCCTACGATATGCACGGCGAATTAATTCACCCCTCGTTCTACCGTCGTCGCCTGGAGAACGCGCTTGTCGCTGTTCGCTTCACCCTCACTCATTGGTCCATCAAAAAAGGCGGAGGCAGCGGCTCAGATGCTTACATTGCGAACATCGTCAACATTCGCGTCCTTGCCCCACCAAAGCCGACCGTGGTTACCCCGCGTAAGCGGGGAAAGGTTCCCACGTTTGATCCCTTGTCGCCTCTCCCACTCGACAAGAAGAGACGTTTATTCGAATAACTGGTATGATTATGCTTGCGCGTTGACTTCTATGCTACGGATACTTACCTGCCGTGCACGCAGATAAAACCCAGCCTCAAATAGCCTACACAGCAGGCTCTATCAAAAAGTTGACTTAGTAGTATTAGTAGTACTAGTCGTGCGACGTGTTTGTTGAATATATGTGTTACCTCCGGTGTCTCCACCTTTCTGCGTGCCTTTCTTCACAAAACAGACCTCTTTCATGAAAGCGCAACTGTTTGCATTCATGATAGCACTTGGATAGCGGCTGTATCCATCCTTTCTGCAGATTACATGCATAGCCGTACTATGAAAAGCAGCGCGCAATGCTGCCGCGCGCTGCGCGCTAAGATGTCACAGTGTGACAAGTTGTCATACCGCTCGAAAACATGGTGTACTCTCATTGCGTTGGCCAGTGTGCGGAAACGGTAATTCCAAGTTGTGAATATACATAAATGGACCACAATAATTGAGTTTCACAGACCACAGGTGCCAGGAAAGTTCCTTGAATAATCTATTACTGACCGTCACACCGTACTGTCGCGACGTGAACAACGGCGTTTGTTGGTTGGGGTGGAGTTCAAACCCCCCAGTGGACAAGTTGTCTTGGAATTATGAAATACAATAATCATTAGGGGCACCGTCCAGGATGGATATTATACGTTAATGAATTGAAACATATATTTTTGCGCACTGCGGAAAAGTCAGTTTCGCGCGCGGCGGAATTGCGCGCTGCGGGGATTGATTGTACACTCCGACCGTCAGACCGTCATAGTTCGATGCAAATCGCTCTCGGCGCGTGCAAGACAAGCAAGGTTAGTGTCGCCGAAGGCGGCGCTTCCCGAGTGAATTATGAGCCGCCGACTTGGAGGGCATCGGCATCTCTCGCGCACCGATAATGCTTCAGCTGTCCCGCTGCGACAAGCAAGTGTCAGACACGTATGTAGTGCATCGCGCAGCCATAGACGCACCGGTATCAATCGCACGAAACCCGTTGAGAACCGCGCTGACCACGAGCGCTGTGGTGCGTTCTTTCTTCCTGTGATATGAGCCGTAAGCGTTCATAGTATCCAACATCGGTTGGGATGATTATCACCAGGCTGTACCGTATATTATCCTGCACGCAGTCATATCCTCTTGAGCACCGTTATGCGGTGAGTTAGCTTGGGAGTGAGTGATGTAACTAGTGCGATCTCACAGAAATCTAGCCTCGGAGATTTCCGAAACTCGCTAACCACTTTTCACAGATGCTGTCCACCTAGCCACAATTCCATTCCAACCATCCGGATGTTCGTGAACAAGGTGAGCCGACGAAGATTTGGAGATTTCAGAAGTATTTCATTGATTAGAACGTACACGCACAGTGCTACATGGATGCAGGGAACGCGACACAATGTGAGGACAAAAAATGACAGGGGAGCAAGCAGACTAACTAGGCGACACAGAAGTACTAACAACCGGGGACAAAAGAACAACAGAACAGAAGAAGTGTGTATTCCACAAAGGTAAGCGCGAAAGGAGGGGGGCGGGGAAGAGGAAGGTAGACGACACGGGCGAAGGAAAGGGTGAATATTTACAAGACAAAGTATATGTCACCATGAGATGGAAACAATGTTCGTGTGGATAATGTTACCCCATAATATCAACGCGAGGACTCTGGGAATACAGGTGGTGGTCGTGATGGCTGTGCTTCCTTCGGGGGTTTGACGCGGAATTGCGAGACGAGGCACAGATGGCTGTGGCGGATGAAGGTTAGCAAAAGTTGGGCATGAAAAAAAAACGCAAAAGCACGCACTCGGACGGGAAATGAGCGTTTGGGAATCCGACCGCCTTGTCGAGATACCCCCGATCCACGTCGCCGAGGACGGAGTTCACAGCCAAGGTTGGGGCAGAATACCAGATGTAGTCTATTATGCCCTGGAACGTCGGTGTGAAGTTCGTCATCGACGACGGTTCGCCCGCAGTGGTGTACGCGCTCTTGAGACCGAACTTGTGACGCGGCCCTTCCGACGTGTACTTGCCGTACAGATGTGACAGGAAGTCGGGGTGATCTGGCGAAAGGCTGCCGTTTGACAAGAAGTCGTAGACTCCGCTGTCGGGGATGGAGTTGAAGTCTCCGCAGACGACGAGAGGAATCTTGGAGCCGTCACTATACGTTGGCGGAGGACGAGAAGAAGCGTTGTCGCCTGTTGTACCGTTGGCGCCCTCGGTGCTCGGAGCTGGTGGTCGAGGTGGGTACTTGGCGAAGTTATTCGCAAGCTTCTCGATCTCCTCCATGAGAAGCGCGGCTTGAACAATCTTCACGTCACTGTACAGAGGATCCCAGTGGATGTGCGCGTTGCAGACGATGATACGGCTACCAGTCTCTTTGTTCTCGAAGGCGCAGAGGACGGCAATATGGTCCTTGCCTAGTACTCGGTTGAACATGTCGTCTGTCTTCTTGAAGTCGGAGCGCTGCATGGCAAGAGCACTGAACTCCACTAGTTGCCGCTCAACAAGCGTATACCTGATGAACAGCTTAATTCGGACATAAGAGGAATCGAGAAAATGATACGTACTTCGCGGTCTTGTAGAAGATAGCACACCCATCTACCATCCGCCGATCAGCATCGCTCATGGTCTTGTATCGCGACTTGGGCCAATGACACCCGTCGTATCCATCGTCCGCCAACGTCTGCAGGAAGAACTCCTCGTACTGCGTACTGTCCACCTCCTGCAAACACACGAAGTCCGCTTTATGGCTCCTGATCTCGTCCATGATCAACTCTTTCCGGTACTTCCATGCCAGCGCCCACGACGGGGTGTACCCGTACATCCGCTCCGTCGCGTACTTCTCGCAGAGAATGTTGTAGCATAGCGCACTGAACGTCTCGACGTTCGAATCTTGCTGCATGTTCTCCAGCTCGACTTGCGAGACAAGGTTGTGCCAGAGCCGTGCAGGTGGTGCGACAGGGGCTGGGCAGGTATCCCGAAGGTGGGCAATGAGAGATGGGGTCCCTTGTTCTTGTACCATGAGCTTCAGCGCAGGGTCTATGGGGTTGCCTTCTATTCCTAGCGTCTGGAGTTGGTGCAAGCTCCCTAGCTCGGGAGGAAGCGTCGTGAGGTGGTTGTCGAAAAGGTACAGCTCCTTCAGGGAAGTGAGCATCCCAAGTTCCGGCGGAACGGAAACAAGATTGTTTCCGGACAAATCCAGGAGCTCTAGATGCCGTAGCTTCGTGATCTCAGGAGGTATGCTGCTCAGAGCGTTGTGGTTGAGGTAGAGGTTGATGAGGAACGTGAAGGAGAACAAGCCAGAGTTCGGAGGGATGTTCTTGATGTTGACTCCACCCATATCCAACGACGTCCAAGTGTTTTTTGGAGGCCCAGGAGCAGTTGGTCGTGGCGCTTCAGCGACTGGTCCTACTATTGACGAAGGATGGTTCGCCACTGCCGCCGTTGTCCTTGGCGAATCGGTTGTCGAACCTGAGGGCGTCATTGAAGTCCCGTTCATCTCCCCCTCTTTCGCTGCTCCATTCGGATCTACCACCTTCACGGCGTTCGGGTTCTGGATCGGAATAGCCGCTTTCTGCACTGTCCGCGAAGCCATGGCACTAGCGCGGGCCCTGTGGTGCGGAGACCTCGACGCCCGAATCATCTATTCATTGTCAAGAAAGGCTCACGTTTTAACAAGCCAAATCCACGCACCTCGCACTTCATCAACTGGTTCTGCCAATGCGGGGTCATGATCTGCGTGATGGCTCCGTTTACAGGAGACCCATTAGGAACCAACCCCGCGTGCGCGCCAGGAATCCCGTTCCCGTTCGGAGGAGACTGGTAATGTGAATGAGAGTGTGAAATCGAGTTCTGGTGGTGGTGGTGCCCCAGGGGACCCGGCATGTGAGGGTGAGGATGGTGTTGCAGCGCGGCCATACCGCCGTTCGCATGCGCAAACAACGGGTAACCAGAGGACGCTGGCGGTTGACCATGGCCTGGGGGGCCTAGTACGCCATGGTGACCCGCACGAGACCATGGTGTCTGATCGTGGATTTGTGGTGGATGCTGCGCAAGCTTGTGGGCGATGCCTGGGGATTGTTGAGCGTAGTACATCGCATTTGCGGGGCGGGTTGGAAGGCGTCGGTGCTGCGCTTGAGCGCGGTCGGCCTAACCAGAGCAAGGGAGGAGACTCTGTCCCCCTGCGGAATTGTTGAATAGGATATGACTCGGGAAAGCGGTTTGTCAAGGAGTGTTGCAAAGCGGGTCGTCGGGGTCACAAGAGATCAAGCGGATGTTGTCGAAAGGGGATAGAACGTGGAAGTGGGATGGAAGCGGCTGCGAGGCGGAGTCGTGTCGGGCGTCGTCCTCGTCGCAGTCGTCGTCGTGGTCAACAGCGAGTGTGGCGTGAATGTGGTCGATGCTCAAGATGACGACTCGGGCTCGACAAAAGCGGTGAGTGTCCGCTCGCTTGCCGAATCGAGCGAATCTTCCAGTGAAATCTTCAGCTTTCGGCAGGAAAGGCGGGGATATCGGGCGGGGCTAGACTTTTTAGTCCGATTGTCACCCAGATCAAGCGCCAACTTCGCTCTCCATTATTATGGGCGTCTGTTCAAGAGCTACGCTGGCCATTTTCTGAGATCGTGCAACTTGGATCGTACCATCCCCCACACCATCTTATACCCAGTCAGTTCAGTCCCAATCGCTCTTCAAACCCCCTCCAAACCACCACAATGTCGGTCTACCAAGCCACCACGTCCGCGCCCGTCAATATCGCCTGCATCAAGTAAGTCGGGCGTGTATCGTTTTGTTTCGAACCTTTGACCCATGGTCGATCCAGGTACTGGGGAAAGCGGGACACGAAGCTCATTCTCCCGACCAATTCATCGCTGTCGGTCACGCTGGACCAGGACCATCTCCGGTCAACGACCACGTCGCGTGCGGATCCCACGTTCAAGCAAGACCGGCTATGGTTGAATGGCGAGGAGGAGGAGATTAAAGACGGCGGGAGAATGTCCACATGTATCAAGGAGATGAAGCGTCTGCGGCGGGAGCTTGTCGAGGACAAGAGCCCTAACGAGCCCAAGGTACGTGTGTTCATGATTCATTTGTGACAGCTCTTATAGACCCGGCGTATAGCTTTCGACCTTTGGCGTGCATATTTGCTCACGCAACAACTTCCCTACTGCCGCTGGCCTCGCGTCATCTGCCTCAGGTTTCGCCGCTCTCGTGTCTTCGCTTGCTGCGCTATACAAGCTCCCCGCGTCCCCCTCCCAGTTGTCCCTCATTGCGCGCCAAGGCTCAGGGTCCGCGTGTCGTTCACTCTTCGGCGGGTTCGTAGCTTGGGAGATGGGTTCTGCAGCGGATGGAAGCGACTCGCTTGCCATCGAGGTCGCCCCTCAGTCGCACTGGCCGGACATCCACGCCCTCATCTGTGTCGTTTCTGACGACAAGAAGGGCACAAGCTCCACATCTGGAATGCAACGCACCGTCGAGACTTCCACTCTCCTCCAGCACCGCATCAAACACGTCGTGCCAGCGCGCATGGAGGCAATCAAGAAGGCCATCCTCGCGCGCGACTTCGACGCGTTCGCGCGTGTCACCATGCAAGACTCGAACCAATTCCATGCCGTCGCGCTCGACACGGACCCCCCTATCTTCTACATGAACGACGTCTCACGCGCCATCATCGCGCTGGTCACCGAGTACAACCGCGTTTCTGTCGACAACGGTGGCAAGCTCAAGGCGGCGTATACTTACGACGCAGGCCCCAACGCGGTCATCTACGCGCCCAAGGAGAACATTCGCGAGATCGTGTCGATGATCGTGAAGTACTTCCCTCAAACAGAACCCTTCAAGGATCCGTTTGGCCTCTTCGACGGCGAAGAGGCTAGCGAGTACGGCGTCGTGGACGGGTTCAACACCGCCGTGGCCAAACCCTTCCAGGCTGGCGCAGTCAAGAACCTCATTCATACCCGGGTCGGTGATGGTCCACGGGTACTGGGTTCCGAGGAGACGTTGCTAGGAACGAATGGCCTGCCGAAGGTGGTGGTAGCCAAGTAAACAAATGTTGTAAACTATTGACGATCTACGGAGGGTAATTGGTTTGAATTAGACTATATCTCCTTTTTGACACCCTTGTCCGAACTTACCTGCACCCAGGGCCGATTGAATACGGTGAGTATGATCTTCGCGACGGTTAGCTAACGACCCACCGTCTCATCACCTTGTGCCACTCTGCACGTAGTCGTGGTGAGCTCTTTATCGGTCGTGTTTTGATGTGGCGTGTTTCTGATGCAATTCGACAGGC
The DNA here is from genome assembly GCA_027924225.1 of Bjerkandera adusta. Classification (NCBI taxonomy): domain Eukaryota; kingdom Fungi; phylum Basidiomycota; class Agaricomycetes; order Polyporales; family Phanerochaetaceae; genus Bjerkandera; species Bjerkandera adusta. The sequence goes on from BSCZ01002992.1 coordinate 62,543, forward strand.
CCAACAGAGTCCAACATGATACTGATACAACTCCCGTTAATCGACACCCTTCTTCTTTAATCCCCGTAATATGTGTTGGTGTTAGGACGCGGCAACTCCCGTGGGTCCCTGAAGTCAAGCCTCCCCTTCAACGCCTCGTAGACCGCATCGACGCGCCGCCAACTGGCTGTAACGCAGTAGACGTTGATAATCAACACCACGGCGACGAAGATAGCTGCCGCGATGGAGAGGGAGGGTCGCGAGGAGTTGCGTCGAACTGGGGCAGGGGGTTCTACTGCAGCCAAGCTCCCTGCCTCTTTGTCGACGAGTTCGTCGTCTTGGACGAGCGCGGTATATTCGTGCGACATTGTTGGTGGTCTACGTGCCTAGCCTTGTAAGTTTGCGAAGCCATTCGAAGAAGAGTAACTCACAGTGTTCCCAGATTGTCACGAGTACGGACCTAGCGAAGGGGCGAAGCGTCGATGGGGGGTCATTCTGACCCCCACGATGAAGATATCCCAATTTCAACAAAAGAATGCGAATGCAATCAGTTTTAGGTCACAGCCTCGAGCACATGCTCCTCCGCCGGCGGGGCGCTTGTCGCACTGACCGGAATAGGCCTCTGTACGTTTATCTCTCCTCCTCCCCTTCCGATGGTGGCCGGTGTGCTCGTTCTCGCCTCACACCCAGGCATATCGTGGGTTCTCGTCTTTCCGCACGGGCTTTCATGATCATCCCAAGGCTTTCCCAGTACCTGACGGAAGCACCCACCCAACGTAACAAAGGTGTTCTATGTTCGGACCTCTCGGACTCGCGGCACGCCGCTGTCGCTGCCGAACCGTTCATCGCGGACGGAGCGGCGACTGGGTTGCCGGTCGCCTTTTCCGTCGTAACGCCCGCACCAAAGAACGAACTCTGTCAGTTCGTAGCTTGCCGACTCGCCATGACAGGGCTGCTCAAGCACGCCGCTGGCGGCACAACATGTTGCCTCGTGGCCGAAACATCTCACTCAAGTGCTTGAAGCAAATGATACTCCGTGTAAAGTGGATGCGCGCAGTTCTTTTTGGGAATGGAGGGCTATTCGGGCATTCGGTTCACTGTGTGGGCGCCCTCCCGCCATATGGCCTGCGCGCCAGGCGGCCTTACCGTCTGCATCACATATCAATCAATGCAAAGCAACCCGTCAATTGAAGCGATATGAAGCCTTGAAGGGCGTGGAGAATCCTACTGTCACCTGGTATCGCGGCGCTGTCGACCACGTTCATACTTATTCTTTCCCACCGGCCGCATGTCCTCTAGCAGCCTCGCCTTCACTCTTTCCCCACAGCGACCACTGGCACAGGCTCCGCGACCATGCTCTCCGACGACATAGCGTCCCTCCTCGGCTTCGCCTGCGAGGCGGTGCTCTATGGTACGCTGCTCCATCTACCTGCTGTTCGTAACAAAAGTGCTGATTCGCGCGGTCCCAGGCATGTATTGCATCATCTTCCTGGCATCACTCTACTTGACATTCGGGCCCTCCGGTCCCCGCTGCGCGAACAAGTTCGTCGCGTTCGCCAACATCCTTCTTTTCTCTGTCTGCACGACACACTTCGGCATCACCTTCAACGAGTTCTACACGAAACTTGTAAGCGGTTCTTCCTGAGCGAGATCTTGAGAGATCTGATTTTGTCCGTCCCAAAGGCAGCTAGTGGTGTTGAAGGATATGGAGACGAGACCTCAGTAGGGATGGGCGCGGACACTCTCATCTCGGTGGCAGACTGGATCGGCGAGATGATCCTGATATACCGTTGCTGGGCGATTTGGGGACACAATTATTATGTCGTGGCTTTGCCGTTCGTGGCGTCGACCGCAGCTCTCGGTGCGTAGAAACCACCACCTATTCACGTCGCTGTATTGACCACAGCCCGCAGCGTGTTTCGGCGTTGCTGTTCATCTTCTTCTCGGAATCGACCCCACGGCCGCCCAACCGCCCCCGACGCTCCACCCGTTCGTCCTTGCGGCTTACGTTCTACCACTCTGTTCCAACTTCATCCTGACGGCCCTCATCGTCGGACGGATCTGGTACATGTCCCGCGGCGCCGTCGTCTACACCGTCTCGTCGCTACAAGGGAAGAAGTCCCTCGCCTTCCGCGCAGCGGCGATCATTGTGGAGAGTGGAATGCTGTACCTTGTCGTACAGGTAATCTTTGTTACCGTGTTCTCGCTCGGGAACACGGCGGACGAGGTCATGGCTCCCATGATGGCGCAATTCTACGTACGTTCCTCTTTCCCCCGGCTTTGTCGTGCTGTTTCTCACTGGTACGATCCTCAGGGCATTGCACCCACACTAATTCTCGTCCAAGTCGGTCTTGGCCTCTCGGCCGATGAGGCATCGTTCAACTCTGTCCAGGACGGCCGCATGACATTTGCGCAGCCCTCGGAGGGTAGGCGTACGGCGACGTCTGGCGCGACGAGCGATTACCCCAGCGTGGGTACGCCCTACGCCTCCGTGGAGAACCACATCATCGTTGGCGGAAGCCATGTGGATCTAAAGAAGTACACTGACACGAAGGGCAGCGACGACGGTATCGCCGGTTGATTCCTTCTTACCCCATCTCACATCTTGGGTTCTTGTCGATCCATGGACTCTCTGCGCTTCCTGATGTATTTTTCTTGTAGAGTAGCATGCCGCAATACAAACACTGTCACTCCTTTGCAAAGCGTCGCGCCAGGTCCAAAAGGGGACACCCGCCCGCCCCGACGGATTCCAAAGTGGGAACTGATGGCTTTGTGGCGCTCGTACCACGTGGAAGCGCTATCTATTCAATATCAAAGCTATGCCGTTGAAACTGAGCGTCAGCCTACGGAATATTCAGACTTGAAGGCGGCTTGAGAGCGGGCATTCCGACAGCAATCAGTCGATTCCGTTGCCCTGTTACGTGTACAGTTTATTATGTTGCCGTTCTACCCTCCACATGACCTCATTTGCACTCCGGGCCATCACAGTCGTCGGCGGGGTGTGCCGACATGTACCGCCTCACTGCCGTCCAGTCTCTACACTCATGCACCATCCCCGTCCCGCTCGCCCCGTGCAAAAACGCGCCGTCGCGGTGCAGCACGACGCTCTCCTCGAGCGTGGTGTCCGCGCAGCACAGCACGGACTGGCGGAGATACCGCAGACAGTGCTCGATATGGTGCATGTATCCCGTGCGGTTCGTGACGACGCCGACGCGGATGACGTCCAGACAGTGCAGCTGGTGCACCATCGAGATCTGGAACGTGCGGTCGTGCGGGCCGACTTTGCTGAAGCCGTCCGTGTCGAACATCGTCCCCCACTCGGTGTCGTTGTACAGGCCCCAGCGTTCGGTGGGGTTCTCCCAGACCATGCCGACGCGGGGCACTTCAATAGGAAGCTGGTCAGGGTGGTCGTTCTCGAGCCACGCTAAGGAGATACGTCAGAACGGGATGCTATAAAGTGAGTTTGGCACACGCACTGTACTCGCGTGACTTTGGAGGGGGGACAAGGGCTTCTAGTCTAGCTGTCCCGCGACAGACGAGGAGGATGTTGAGGCCAGTCACGAGGCATAGCGCGACGGAGAGGAGAAGGACTGTTGGTGAGGGGGTAGAGAGTCGAGAGGTGCGCAAGGAGGGCATGGTCAACGAGCGAACTTGGTTCTCGCGAGCCCCGAGCGTGCAACTTACCGGCGCTGCGGAAACTGTTTCCCTATCATATAGGGAGAAGCATCCGCCGAGGCGTGGTCCCAGCCCGGAGTGTATTGTCCAGCGCATCACCATATCCATCTGCACTTGCGTGGTTCGCGGGTCTGTCATTGTTCAACAGATGAAGTGGTTATGGAGGACCATGTGGGGAAGCGTGCGCTGGGACCCGGTCACAGCCGCACCAGCGATAAGCGAGAAGGAAGCCTGGCTTTGCAATCTCTCCGTATGGATGGCGTCTTGGTCAGGTGATCACGCGTTATGAGTATGCTGCAGTGCAAAATCACGTACGGCTTCTCACCTCGAGCTCAAATTCGGACACCCGACTTCCCGAGCACCGTCGCGTTGAACGCACGCTTGACACCAGGAGGGAGCGAGCACTGTACGTAGATCAATCAGTGTGCTACTACTCCCGTGATTGTTTCGCCCGTATCGTATCGCCAGTCTATTGTGACACACAAAGAGATGTGCTGAAGGAGACCTCTCCGAATGATGTCAGCGCCCGTTACGCCACCATATGGCAAAGGCAGCGCCACAAAGTTCATTGACAGGGTCGATATCGTCCCCAGCGTCGATAGGGCGCGAACAGGTCGTGATCGGGCAGCACCGCACTGCACCCCGCATGACCATCCGTTGATCTTTGTCGGGGTTGAGCGCGAGCCATCGCGCCCATGGAGGCCGCTCTGGACGGTAATCATGGCCAATCGAAGCACATGGACCGAGACGATTCCGACGGCGCATCTACGTTGAAAGTCAAGATAGCAGCTCGTACCTGGACAGCTGCATGCTTCTAGTGGCGAGAGTCGTGTCAAATAGCATCCAAGATTGGCAGATGCACCTTCCGCATCTATCGTTGGCCCGCAGATGATGGATGAACTATGTGGTCTGGCCCGGTTTGGGCACCGGTTCCGCTCGGGTGAGCGCTGCTATATAGTCTGCAGATCGGGATCTGACAGTCCGGCGTGAGTAGAATGAAGTGGTGTATGGCGGAGAATGATACCTGGCTATGTCCATTTGAAGAATGGGCGAGCAATAAAACTGTCAGAGCTGCAAAAAGTCGTCAGTCAACTCGAGCACTCGTGCGCTCAACCTCCAGCCCTCCAAATCTTCCTCTTGTTGAGAAAAATGCATTTCTCCGCTATGATGGCGTGTTTGCTTCTCGCGGTCTCCGTGTACGCCGTGCCGCTAGTTGAAGGTACATCTCAGTTCATGGTGGCGGTAACGGAACATGCTCACCATCATCTGGTAGTTCGGGGGGCCGGTGCAATCGAAGCTAGCCTTATCCAGCCGACGGTGGAACTGCTGGAAAGTACGTCCGGCATGTAGCGCTACTGAAGGAAAAAACATTCATACCTTCGCAGGAAGGGCACATATCGCCTCACACGGCGCTCACGTTGAGATCGAAGTCCCAAAAGAAGGGGCGTCTTCGTAATTCGGTCTGGTGGTGGGGCGCGGCATTGTAGTTTTCGTATATTGAGATATAAACTATACGACCCAGGGCGAAGCAAAGGATGAGTTAAAGTAGCGTAATATTGTAAACCTAGTACTTACCGGGTGGGATGCTTCATTTACGTCGAACATGGTAGGAAGCATCAGAACGTCCAGCCGGCGGTGACATCAGATGATGGTCGACAACCTTCGTGTAGTTCTACTCACGAAGTTTACACTTCGTGGGACGAAAGCACCAAATCCTCTCTTTGACATTTCCCGAGGCAGTACAACCGCAGCCGCGTCAATGTTCCTGCGACCCACACGGCTCCGTCGGTAACGCGGTAAACAAATGGAATATCCGGCTATATTCCTAGCTTAGGGTTGAACGACGAATCTGTCAGCACACATGTAAACTCTGACGACAGTGACACGTACCGTAAAACCGCCTTGCACATGGATGTGGAATGATGTGACAAATGCCGTGAAGATCGTGTAACAGAACATAGCACCCGACGTCGAGATATCGCTAATCATCGTTGGGTTCTTGTATTATCCGCACAGAGAGCGTTCAACGTCAGTGGCTGCAGTTGAGTTTGACGTATCCTTCAAGTCACGACCGCCTGCGCTGTCGCGGCCACGTTTCACCACCGTAGCGTACAGAGATGCGCCCGAAAGTCATCCGTAGACATGAGACCCGCTCTCTGCGGCGCCACATGTCGTATAAATGACAGAGCCAACGTGGAGGGACATCCCGACACTGCGCTTTCGACATGCACAGATCGCTCCTGCTCACCGTGCTTATGGCTGTCACCGCTGCCGTGGCGGCTCCTGTGGTTATTGAAGGTATGTCCGCATAGAATATGAGGAGTAAACAATTCTAACCGACTTTCATTCAGCTCTAACTCGTGAGTGAAACATATAAAGTACTCACCATTTTCCGCCGTGCTGACGAGATACCATCAGCTGAACAAGGCGGAGGGCATATCCTCTCAGATCATGCACACGTTTCTGTGAATGAGAAGTAGAGGTGGGATTATCGTGGCTGCGTGGTCCAAACCGGTGTATTCATTGTACTGTAGAGGCGGGAGGCAGGATTCAATATTCAAGACGCGTCGGAAGGGCGCTCTTGAGTCCAACGGGATGATCCGTAATTCTATATGTGGCCACAACATCAAATTTGTCAGCGTGTAAACATAGGCAAACAAATATCGCCCAGACTCCAGAGCGTCTGCCGGCAGCTTCTTCTCAAGCCGTCGTAGAAAGTCTATCGCGGAGAGTACTCACTTCCATACAAAAATGGGACAGCACCTGCAGGTCAATAAGCTGCTGCGGACTCGGGCGTATCAGGCGTTCAGAAGTCAAATTTCTTTCCGTGGACCACTGGCACGCACGTTATTCGGTAGCTTGAAAGTTGAATAGGAAACGATGTGCACGCTGTATAGTAGTTGCAGTAGCGAAAATACCACTTGTAATCTTGTACCATGATCACGAGAATGTCCAGCTGGGAGGGCTCGTGGCGCATTTTTAACGCGCACGATAAGTTAAAAGCCAAAACCACGAACAGCACGTTTCCGCATTCCCCTCAGCGATGATCAACACAACAGTGCTCTGTGCCTGTCTGGCAATTATTCTTGTGGCTACACCCACGGTGAATATAGAAGGTACGCCTGCCAGCGGCATCTTCGTGTGGCAAGTCCTGAACTAGATGTTGCAGCTAGAGCTCGTGAGTCTAAGAGATTTCGTATTTCTCGTCATTGATAACAACTTTATTAGCTAGTAACTCGCATCACATTGTATCTGGAAAAGCTCATGTTGCCATTGATGGTCTCTGAAGTAAGCACTAGTCTAAGCCGTGCACTACCTTACTATCGAATTGCATACTCACTACTATATACAGGTGACAGTACTCATGATCCGAATACGGTCACTTAGGAGACTTGAAATCTATGGAAATAAACAAATGAAACCCATCGTGTGACAGGAAACTTACTATTAGTAAATATACAATATACAAGCTACAAACAGAGTTCTCTCAAACGTGTTGGCATCGCGCATACTCAGGTCGCATCATTGGGAATTCTTTGGCGAGCCTACATCTCCCAGTAGCCATTCAGTTGATTGAAAGTGTCTGCAGCCATAACGGACAGCGGCGACACATTTGCAGGAGATGATTCTAGGTAGGAGCTCGTTAGATAATTCTACGCATCGATTTGGTAGCCTAACTTACTCAAAGATACAGCCATCACTAGTTGGGGCAATCGTGCTGTCGCTTTGGCCTATCGTATCGCGGTCAACAGATCGCTCACCCGGGGGAGAGTTGGGTGGCGGGCGCTTTGAGGCAGGGTCGACAACTGCTATCGTCCGTTCAGCCATGTTTAAAACAGCCGTGCTTGCTATCTTGACAGCAATCGTTCTCGCTGCCTCCCACCACACCACATCCGTAACCGAGACTGAAAATATGTCAATTACGACTGTGACCCCCGCGCCAACTACAACCAGTGAGTACGGCTGAGCAACGTATGCACATTGCTGACGGAAGCGATCAGATGTAGCCGTTCTCCGAGGATATGCCCATGTTAAGATAGAGGACAAGTGAATGTACTATTTCGTACATGCTGACCGCTGAGCTTATTATTCATCGTCTCGAGGAAAGCTCACACTCCGGAGTAGAAGGTGGATTGAGGCTATGCTTGCGGAACGACGGGTGCCTTCCTTCGTGTGAACAACGGTCGTGTTGAATATTCCGAGTGTACCAACCCGTTCTATCTCAGCATAAAACACTTGACCAATCGCACTACGCGAGTTTCAAATCGAGTGTAGAATTGAGCACAAGCTTGGCACAAGCGCTTCGCTCACTGTAAAGGGCGTGTCGAAACGTTTTTAATACGCAAACTTGGACAGAGTAGTACGAAATGACGTACGCAGCGGGGCGCCCCTAGAGGTGAAAGTCGCTTCTCAAAGTATATTTCAGTGTGCGCCACTCGATACTTGACACTCAAGTCGCCACCGTTTCTGGTCACCAAAAGAATGATTATTCCGCGTAGAATGGTGACGAGAGACTGCGATAATGGTTCCGAAATCACTACGCATCCACGGCATTCACGCCTTTGGGTTTCTCTGCAAGACGACATAGCCAATTGTCAGAAATAAAACAAGGTTTCGGATAAGCATGGCTCAAACAGACATAGAATGATGCGTTTCTGTTGGAAGCTTTCGAAGACGGGATGCCAAAAATATAAATCTTCTCCCGGGTGCGTAGTGGGAACAGCTCCAATTCGACAGGCCACAGTAATGACATCGGCTGTTGAATGCGGTGAGCCTGGACACATCAGAAATTCAGGTTACAGACTCACTAGTGTATGAAGCAGAGAAACAATATCAATCAGTGGACCCAACGTCTCCAAGGGTTTGTGATAAAAAATGCAGGACTGCGGCTACTTGAGCCTGTGGGAATCGGCCCGCAGTGTGTGCCTGCTAGCCGGCGGTTACTAGATAGTACGACGGGGGGCGGAACACGGTGGCGGAACAGAGGGGCATACATAATAAGGTGAGTGAGAGGTACCCATGCCCCACTGCCCTCGTCATGTTCAAGTCGTTCTTCCTTGTCGTCGTGCTCGCTGTCGCCGCGATAGCAGCGCCCGTAGCCGAGTCAGAAGGTACGATAATCCGCTTGATTGCACTCATCCATCATTGAGCGAGTATGGTAGATTCTGGCTACCGTAAGCATCTTGCAGGACCCAACGCCTTGGATACAGCTGACGATGATCGGAGGTATTAGGCGGACAAAATACCGGACATATTCTTAGAAACGGTGCTCACGTAAAGATTGAAGAGAGCTAAGGCACGTTAGCAAGCTTCACCACTATATGATCTAGACGAGATACTCACCGCGGTGGGCAGGTGGATGTGGCGAACGACGACGGCGGTGGACACGGCGGGGACCGGAGAGTTCCGCAGTTCCATTTTGGGGTGATGCATCAACAACAAACAAATACAAACAGTCATCGCATGGACACGATAAATTATATTCTCCCGGACACTTCGCTTTCGACATCGTAGGCTTTCCAGAGCCAGTATCTCCTCTTATTTCTTCTCCGAAGTTTCAGTTAAAAGAACGGACAAAGTTGGTATAAACATGTAGAAATACAACAACGTACACCTGCGCGTAGAAACTTACACGACTTCAACCTCTTCCTTTCGCCTCCGAGGCTGGATGTCTGGATTCTCCTCGAACTCCATCTTACTACCAGACGTCATGATACTATTCCCATCAGACTGGATGCGCGTCCCAGAGCTAAGGTAGTCGCTTGTTCCGGCGGGGGCTGTCGTACTCCGAGGCTCGGAACGATTCACAAATGACAATGTACCACCCGACGTGTACTTGGTCGTATCTTCCGACGTCAGGCCAAGGCCAACTTGAATGACAATAAGCGTAGGAGCGATTCCCTAAACGAAGCACGGCTTGAGTTAGCCGTGGTTCTAGCACACAGACGCGGGACACGCACGTAGATTTGCACCGCAATGAGAGACATAGTCTCATCCGCAGTGTTGTGGAGGGCGAAGACTGTTAGGTATATGACCTGCACAACGAAGTACAGGAATCCACTTTCGACGATGATGATTGCTGCGCGGAAAGCGAGGGATAGTCTACCCTCCATGGACGAGACGGAGTATACGGTGGCGCCACGGGACATGAACCATATCCGCCCGGCGATGAGGGCAGTGAGGATAAAGTTGGCACATAGGGGGAGAATATAGGCTGCGAGTACGAGCGGGGCAATGGATGCTGGTGGCTGAGGTGCAGTCGGGTCCTCGCCTAGCACGAGATGGATGGCCGCGCAGAAGCATGCTGAAACCAGCTATGAGCGCAATGTACATGTGAGATTATGAGGATATGGGCGCACCGAGCGCGATTGTAGACGCCAAAAATGGCAGTGCAACGACGTGGTAGTTGCGCCCCCAAATAGCCCAGCAGCGGTAGATTAGAATCATCTCCCCAATCCAATCCGCAACGGAGATCAGCACGTTGGCTCCTAGGGCGGCGGGCGTCCCGTTCCCGTACCCCTCAACCCCAGTACTTCCCTAGGTGAAAGATGGTGTCAACGCAGGAAGTTTTACACCGGAGCATCCAAGCGCTCACCAGAATATTGTAAAACCCATTGAAGGTGATGCCAAAGTGGGTCGTGCAGACTGCGAAGAGGAGGATGTTCGCAGAGGCGATGAACTTGTTGGCGTACAATGGACCCACGCGGCCGAATGTCAACCAGACAGAGGTCAAGAAGAGGACGCAGTACATTCCTGATGAGACGCACGCCCGTCAGAGATGTCGATTTGATAGGCCAACTAGTTCGCAAACTTGCCATACAGCACCGCCTCGCAGCCGAAGCCAATGAGGGACGTTATGTCGTCGGAGAGCATGGCGGGGGAAGGCTGCCTCGAGCAGGACCAAGGGCGTTGTGGTTGACGATCACTTGCAATGAGGCAAGGCGACGAATCCTATATGTGCAAAACTGGGAGGGCGGTTAACGTGGGCCACATGCCTCGGACTCACACGAATAGCCCGTACCCACCTTCCTAGCAATCGCCGTAGCTCCCAACACATACCCGTGATGGGATCCGACGACGGAGGTGAGGGATTCTCACGCAGTGGCGTCACGGCGAAATGCGCACCGCTCGACCATAAGGCGACTCTGATACCTCTTCATTACAATGGGATCCCGCGAAATCGCATCAGGCTCCAGGGCCGGCATCGCTATCAGTCCACGGACCCAATTATATACCTGTAGAGATGTTACGAAGTCCACATCAAATCCTGCGCTTTATCAATGTCGGGAGTATTGTGTAGGAAGTGAAATCGCACCCAGTTCTCCCCCACTACTTTACTTGTAACCACCATGCACTTCTCCGCACTTCTTGCTGTCATAGTCGCGCTCGCGATGCCCTTGACGCAGTTCGAAGGTGAGCTTGAGCCTATATTGTCCCCCGCGATGGTAATCTGACAGGCGCTTGGACAGTCCGAGCCGGCGAGTCCAGACGATGGCCCTGAGAAATTGTAATTCAGTGCTGATATTGGGCACAGCTGTCATAGCCGCCGGCCATGCACACGTCGAAATTGAGGACGCAGCCACCGATTAAAGGTACGCCCTGACTCACTCGTGAGAAGGTATGCTCGAGCTGAGAACATATTCAAAGGAGTCGGGCAACGCACTGGAATTCGGGCGACCGCATAATTGTTGTATTCGCTCCTTCCGCTATCGTGCGAAGTGATGTCAGACGAGCCGTGCTGTCATAAAACAGAAGAATTATGTATCGAATAGAGCACGTTTGTAACCGTCCAAAAACGCGAGATTCGTATTGACTCGGAGGAGCTGTGAAAAAATGTGAGCAATGTGGAACGGGCGCAGACGGACGCACATACTATCAATCTCTTGGCTTGTATCCGCTCCATATGGTGCCGCAAATACAGGTGCCGCTCCCATAAAAGCGCGAGGTCAGATACAACCACGACCCAGTTATACCTCCCGCGAACCATCATGCTCAAGAAGACCCTGCTCGCGCTTCTCCTCGCCGCCGCAGCTGCGGCCATGCCGCTCTCAGGTACGCGTGATCGTCCATATTGCTTCATGAGTGTGCCGATCTGACAAGCTGGCTCAGGGCGATCTGGTAGGTCCGGGCCCACCGTAGATTGAGGCTCGGGCGCTGACTCTGACGCAGATGACAACCATGATGGCCCTATTGCCGCCGGGCATGCCCATGTCAACATCGCCGACCCTACTACGGATTGAAGGTGAGGGCATAAGAAATTTGGTTCGGACAATCAGACTCACGTATCAATGTTGGAAGTTGACGAATACAGACCTATCAGTAGCAATATACGCGTCGATGCTACCTTGCAACTGGTCTGCAGATCTGGGGCACAATATTGTCTCGTCTTATATTCTATACAGTGCATATCCGTAGTTGGTCGCCTTATCGTAAATCGCCGACTTGACGATTGCGGATTGTGAGAGCTTGCCGTGAACACCCGCAGAGCTGTAGAACATGTCAGCCACAGCGAAGGAGCACAGATGAGAGCGCGCCCAATTAGTGCCAACCACCAACACCGCCCGTTTCAAACGGAGGAATACCGTAGACAGCCGTCCAAAGGCACAGAGAAATGAACAGAAAAATGCTCACCACTCATTCGCCCACCTACCCGCGAAATACTCCAGCATGCTTCAGCTGATCTTCTTCGCGCTTCTCTTCGTCGCTGCAGTCGCGGCACTACCAGGCTCGTGGGATTGACACTTGATCACGAAGTCGGTGATCTGACGGGTACCATTGCAGCACGTCTCGGTAAGTTTATGTTCATTGAAGCTCCAGGACTGGATGGTGACACTGGGCGTAGACGGCAGGGATGATGACCCCATCGGGCACACGCATGTCACTATCGCCGAGCCTGCCATGCGTCAGGACTGAGGTACAATGGAGTTGACCGGGAGTCCTGGTTTCGCAATACTTCAGGATCCACGAAGGAGTGATAGAAGAGAGCGAGTACGAACTTATCAATCACAATACATTTGTTGCTCTGCCTCCCATACAGATAGCGTGCTTTCGTGGACGGTGGCTGTACCTCGCAAGTGGCCCTGATGCCTCACCCACGATGGCGAAACCCGGTGCGGGGATTATCGAGGTGGGAAAGCGAGGGCAGGTAACTGTAGAAATTACGGACGGCCATTCTGTATGAGAGAAAGGGAACTGCCTACCGTAATATCCCGGCTGAGCCCGACACGGAGCGTATAGCAATACCACTTTGGCCCATCCCCCATGTTCTCCATTCTCTGTGGCGCACCGCCCTGTCGTGAAACCGACTCGGAGTCAGGCATAGTCTGCAAGGATCCTGTTATCGTTCGAAGTGTGGAATAGTAAGTGTCGAAAACGGAAAATGGGCACATGCCAAAGCACGCCCAGGTCCTATCACCTACTGCAAAACATATCGATAGAATGGAGAGCGGGAGAAATGGCACGCCCACGTACTGCGCAGGCCACTGTCCGAAACGGACAGACGAAGTAGGACACAGAGGCCCGCTCAAAAATCTATAAATTCACGAAGTCAAAGACATTACAGCCCAACCACAAACAACGTTCGACCTACACCAGTATGCTCAAATCGACCCTCCTCGCACTTATCCTGGCCACGGCAGTCGCAGCACTGGCAGGTACGTCTTCGTCGATATGTCGCCGCGGGGGAAGCGAGCTGACAGTGCTGCTGTAGGACGGGATGGTGGGTCTCGGCGTTGTGCGGCTTTGTAGCATGCATGCTGACGCAGACGCAGAGGACAGTATCGCAGAGACCACGTCCATAATCGTTGGGCATACGCACGTCAGGCAGACCGATGCACCTATTCACTGAAGGTACGGAGTTGCGTGGCTATTTCGACCTATTCATCATATCAGAACCCAAACAGGAGTATCGGAGGCGGGCACCCACACACGAGCTTATCGACGACAATAAACTTGTCACTGCTTTTCATGTACATCGTATTGTCTGTTCACCGCTGCGGCTTCTATGTCAGTCCCGATGAATCGTGTGCATCGAAAAGGCGGTGATATCTGGAAAGAACATCAATGGCCGCCCCACAGGCGCGCGGCACACCACGTTGGTTTTGCTGATTCTGATTCTGGGCGCGCGACGCAGAGACCTTATAAGACCGGGAGGGACGGGTGCAGGGCCCTATCCGCTCCCCCTCGATCGTACACCTCCTCGATCAAACCGACCACAATGAAGTCATCCCTGTTCGCGCTGCTCCTTGTCATCTCGGCAACGCTCGCCATGCCAGCCCAAGGTACTGTCTGCCCTGTCCAGTTGGCGTCGCGGGAGCTAACAGGCCTTGCAGTGCGCTCAGATCCAGGCAAGGACTCACCCATCCTCGCGAAGCACGCTCATGTCCAAATCAACGAAGATTGAAGGTGAGTTGACGAACGACGGCCCTGTATACTGTTAAACTGACGATCCAAGGAGAGGGAGGAACGGTACGCGCGAGAGGGACTCCAGTGACATTGTCTGGCGAGGTGTTTAGAACAAGAACCAATGTAACGCAATGCGATTATGTCCGACCAACAACGGCAGACTTCAGACGAGAATGACGTGCAAACACGGTGATATGGGCACTTGGTGCACTAATCCGCCTTCTCCGGGGCACCCACGTCGGGCTCTCGCACCATCTGCCAAACACTATTAGTACCGGCCCGAACGAAATACACAGCAGGCTTACAATCGCAACCTGAACGGGCTCCTCCGTCCACGCCTCGTTGTCCTCTCCAACCAGGAACGTCTTCACAGTGACGAATCCCAACGCGTTGTAAAACTTTGTGTTTGCGTCGAGGTTCGAGTTTGCCAGCCAGATTGCGCGACCTTGCTTGTCCGCCTATCCATACGAATGAGCGTTAGCGAAGACCGTACAAGGTCGAAAGTAGGAACGTACCTCGGCTGTCATAACCCGAATCAACGCAGACGCGTACCCCCGACCGCGACAATCTGGCATAGTGAGGATCGACCCAACTTCATGCATGTCTCGCAGTCGATCCCCAAGACATGCCTTCGTCGCAGCTTGCAGCTTCCGGCCGTACTCTTGCATGCGCTTCAGAGAACATCAGCCTTCGGAATGTCCGAAGATAGCACGGCACGTACTCTGGTCTGCTCTGCGCTACGCCGCCGCCCCCAGAACCCAATCAGCCGCCCGAGAGCTCCATCTGCTACAATTGCAAGGAGAGAACGAGGTTTGGGAGGTTCCGACGGAGGAGGCGCCCTAGAACACGACAGATGAGGCCTGCGATGCGATAGAAGCGCGGGCGCGCGACGTACCAAAGCAAGATCGAGTCTGCATCGTTCACGCCCCATAGCAATCCGCGATTGATGAAGCTGAACCACAGAGGGTAGGCGAAGAATCCGGCAAGGACTTTGTACCACCACGAGTTGTTCCTATCCTGCAGCAGCGTGAGAAGGGGCACGGACATGCGCGGAATAGGGCGGCGTACAGGGGTCGTGTCAGTGTACCGAAGGAGTGGGTTCGTAACGATGTTCTCGTCCCGGACAACTTTGTAGGTTTCGACAACGGAGAATATGTCCGCTGTCACAGTAGAGGCAGCTTGTCAGTGTTCACTCAGAATAGAAAGAGAAACTTGTGCGTACTGTAGCCCAAACGTCTGGGCTGAAATCCCTTCGCGCTTGCCATCCTTGAGGTCGTGTGAGAGAACGAAGGGGTAATGAGTGGTGTCAGGGGTTTGCTCGCAGGCTATCTGGGAAGAGATGAGCTATATAGCAAACGATTGCGCCGCTCATCAAGCAGATGACAGTTTGTCAACTGTGCGCGTCCCGGCCCACGCGTTCAGACGCGCCGTGGGAAACGATCCGCAACGCCGCTAGGAAATGGAACCACGCAGAGAGTAAATGCAGAAACCACTTGGAACGGAGGTGTCTGGTGTAGATCCGTATTTGACGTCGAACTCCGAGGCGTGATGTAGCGGCAATATCCCTCAAAACATCCGTGCAAGGCCAGTAACTTGATGTTGTCTTCTCCGCAAGCGATTACTGCGCCAGTCGAGGTGATTATTTGACATCGTTCAGTCGACCGGCATGCTTCGCTCAACCCGATACCTCCATCGAGAAACAGAGGCTTGTAGGGAGGTCAAAATATCATTTCATTTTCTGTAGGGTTTGGTTTTAGCGAATGATACGGCTCTGAGAGGCTCCGCAACGCACCATACTTATACAATCCCTCATTCATCGAGATTAATCGCCTTCCCAAACTTCGCGTACAGCAACACCTTCAGTCCTTTCATCTCCTTCTCGCACTCCTCCGCCTTTTCCTTCAGTCCTGCGAGCTCCTTGTCGAGTTTCTCCTGGTCTCGCGCGAGTCGTTTCACAGCTTGTGCGTGCCGTACGTGCACGAAAGCTTCGCCGACGCGGTACCTAGTTCACGGAGATGAAGTCAGCGAAAGAGGCAGACGAAAGAGCGATGTGTCGCACAGAATTGGCTGGTCCTCGTCCGCGAGCTCGATCTCCATGTTGAGGTCATCAAGGGCCTCCTTCTCTTGCTACTCAGACTGTTAGTCTCGTCCACGACGCCCTAGCCGCGAATCACACACCTTCAGCGTTTCAATCCTCTCCTCAACCCCTCTTAGCCGTGTGTTTAGCTTGGAGAAGCTGTTGATACGCTGCTGGTCCTCTACAACGCGGAACTGAGTGGGCTGCAGGTCGAACGAAACTGGCTGGACAAACCCCAGGTGACCTCGGCGTTGTCCTCGTGTTCGTCTTCTTGTGCTATCTTGCTGGCTCGTTAGGCCGGAAATAAGGCATGTATTCGCTGACCCACCATGCGCATGTTGGCTACGAGTGAGAAGCGGTCGTGAAAGCGCGACTGAAGAACCGACTTGAATTCATTGATGGGATCTCTGCCACGTGGAAGCCACGCTCACGTAGATAATGCAATTTCTGGCTTTATTTTCTTCACCGCGACTCACTACCTCGCCAGTTGATCACGTCGACTTTGCCAACATTTTTGGGCACGACTTGGTATAGGAGAAGTGCTATACATCATTCTCTTTGTTACGATGGTTCAACAACCCTAGGGTTTCTTGTGCAGATCCTGGGCCCAGCTGGGAGGCTCATCTTTGCCCGCATCTTCCAGCTCCTCGCCTTGCTCGAGGGTGTCATGGACCGTGTCCGCCTTGTGCTCTGCAGGAGCATATACCTGAATTACGTAAGCAGTGAACCTCTCTCTAGAGTCAACGATGCTCACCGTGGACAGAATAAGAGGCGTCTTGCCCTTGTTCACGAACTTGAATATAATGTGAAGTGTAAGTACTCGCTTTCGTTCGAAATTCACAAATGCTTACGTTGTGCGTAGCCCCCGCAGGGACAATGACAATGTCGCCTGATTCAACGCGCTCCTAAGGGTGCTAATCAACATCTACGTCCATATATGCGCCTTAAGTCGAGGACGTACCGTCTTGCCGTTGACAATCGCGTCTGCGCTTCCCGAATGGAAGGTCAAATGCTGGTCTACCGTGTGGATTTCCTGCTCCAAGTCAATCTTCAGTCGAAGCGCCCTTTTGGGGGATGCTTACCTCGCCAATTTCGCCTCCGACGGGGATGGTCATGATCACCAGCTTCACAATTGCGGCCTCAGTGGCTTTCTGAAAGTACCTGGTTACGTTACTCACCTGGCTGTTTCTTCCTGTCCAGAGCACCCGCCTGAACTTCTCGCTGAGAGCAGCGACGGCTGGGAGGTTGCGAAAGACGGTCATGTCCTTCGGGGGCTCTGTGTTGGGTCTGACTGGGAACGACATCGTTGCGAGAGACCGAATTGTAGAAGGCGTGTGGGTACGACGAGTAATGAAGATGGAGGTGCGGAGGAGAGTCCTGGTGTACGACATTCTGGGGGTGACTAGGCTTTATAACGGCGCCGCATAGGGTTTTATACCAGTCAGCAAGTTCGATCTTACCCCGGCGCGACGTCACCGGGTCTCAGCTCGTCTCAAAACGTGCGCTGATGACGCGCCGACCCCCAGAGGCGTAGAGGCTTCGATGTCACCTTCCAAAAGCGTCAGTACTCTACTCTGGCCGAGTATAAGACCACCTTGCCCTTCCACGCAGCTTTGCTCTTTCCCCCCATCCTCTCATTTTTGAAACTGAAGTATGTGTCTCCCGCATTCCGAGCCTCTACTGCGTCTGAATTATTTACCAGGGCTCGGCAAGAACAACACAACGACACGATGGCCGCCCTCTACCGTCGCGTGACGTCATTGGGACCAGGCGTTTTGGCCCGATATGGAAAGTCTCCGTGATTGTATGTCGGTGGTATGTTACGGACAAGACACGCGGCCATGTGAACACAAGCTTGGCGATAACGCGTGGGAGTCCCACGCTCGTGTCTTCTGCGCTGATATGGCCCAGCAGCATGGTCGTGGGCGAGGTCGATCATGGCCCGTTGATGTACGCGTTGCACAGCACACCCGACGTACCTTGCTCATCCCCGCATCGTCGTGCGTAGCCTCGTTGCGTGCTAGGTGCTTCTTTCTCGCTCGTGCGACCCCGTCTGCCAACGCGACTCTTAACCCCTCCTCTCGGGCCCCTCCAGTCCTTCCCTTTCCCCGCCACGCTGATGCCATCCTCGACATGGATGGTGCCAGCACGTAACTAGGCGAAGCGGGCGGGGTCCCTGTGCACGCGGACAGATACCGGATGGCACGAAGCGTGTTCATCCGTCCCTGGTGAATAACAATGTCTCCGTGTTACCCTTGACGGGTTCCTCACTCCCAGCACACCGCAATATCGCACAGCCGCATGGAACACTTCTCGGCAAGATCTCTCCCAGCTCAGCGGGAGAAGCGAACAAGGTATATAACGCGCCTACCGTCACGGTCTGTCCAGCGTGCGACGACCATTCCCCCGCCATGAAGTGGCTTGTTCCCCTCCTCCTCGGCTCCTCCGCCTACGCCGCCGGCAAGTTCGACAAGGCCAGCTTGAAGAACGCGTCGCCTCCCGGCGGCGTCATAGCAAACAAGTTCATCGTCGAACTCGCCGCGCCGCTTAACACCAGGCGCGACGTCGTCTCACGCGAGGTGGGCCCAGGCGCCCGTTGTCCTTCCCTTCCGGCTATTCACACGCTCTGTTTGGCAGGCTCACGAGTCGCTTTACCACAACCTGCGCAAGCGTGGTGTCAGCTTCCAGGTCGACAAGGAGTTCAACGAGCCCGGACTCTTCACGGGAGCCTCGGTGACTTTGGAGGTGTGTTCAGTCTTATTGTGGCGCCACCATGCTAATAATAATTTCAAAGGATTCTAGCGTGAGTATCACCTGACGCTCTGCCGCCACGGGTGATTGACAGTTCTTTCAGGATAGCAAAAAGGTCACTTCGTTGCCCGGTGTCCAAGCCATCCGTCCAGTCATCTTCGTGAACCCCCCGAAGTAATGTCGGCGTATTTTACTCCACATACGCGTTCTCAACGTATTTCTTTTTCAGGCCTGTCAAACAACATGTTGTCACGGGGGTGAACGATCCCAACTTGCCAGCAGATACGGAGTCGACCCATATCATTACGGTATGGCGTCTTGTATCTTCTGGAATTCATAGTCTGATGTTCGTTTCCAGGGAGTCGACAAGCTGCACGCTCTTGGTATCACCGGAAAAGGCATCAAAGTCGGCATGTAAGTCGAGCTTTCCCTCTTTCTAGAAGGACACATCTGAAGATTCTGGTATAGCATCGACACAGGCACTGGTTCGTCTGATTCGTTTTGCGCTCTACCTAATATTAACCCGTATTCAAGACTTCAACCATCCGGCCCTTGGAGGCGGGTTTGGACCTGGTTTCAAGGTCGCTGGTGGATTCGATTTTGTGGGCGACGACTTCACTGGTAAGGATTCATCACCAACTCGCGCTTCTCTCAAGGTATTCACATATACGTGTAGGAGACAACAGTCCAGTTCCAGATCCAATACCCCTCGACACCTGCAATGGTCATGGGACTCATGTTGCAGTGCGTGTTGAAATTAATGAGTCTCAGAAATTCTCTCATCGTATTTGCAGGGAATTGTCGGCGCAAACCCCGGGAACGCGTTCAACATCAGCGGCGTTGCGTTTGACGCGACCATCTTCTCTTACCGCATTTTCGGATGCACTGGTGGCGTTGGTGATGATAGTACGTGTCATCTCTTGCTCAGTGAACTATCACACTGAACCATTTCCCCAGTCATTGTTGAGGCGCTTCTCCGCGGAGTAAGTGATGGCCAGGACATCCTGACCATGTCCCTTGGTGGCGCAGACGGGTGGACCGAGAGTACCAGCTCTGTCGTGTCTAGCCGTATCGCAGCATCTGGCAAGATCGTCACTATTGCTGCTGGTGCGCAATTGGCTTAGCCTCGTGCTCGACTATCTTGACACTGATGCAATTTCCAGGAAATGATGGTTCCGTAGGCCCTTGGTTCACGTCGAGTCCCGGAAACGCCATCAACGGTATCTCTGTCTCCTCTCTCGATAACACAGTCATCCCGCTGCAGAACTTGACGGTTACCGGAATCGACCACGCACCTATCACCTACTTCGATGCTCTCCCGCTACCCATCAACAACACTCTCCCCATCTTTGCCACCAGCACTGATACCACGGTTGTGGATGATGCTTGCAACCCTTTGCCCGCCAGTACTCCTGACTTGAGCCCCTTCGTCGTTGTTGTTCGACGTGGTACCTGCACTTTCGTGAGTGGATCTAGGTTTTTCCATCTGGAACCACCTATACTGAACTTCCGCTTCTATAGGTCCAGAAGTTGACTAGCATCGCCGCTAAGGGCGGCAAAGTCTCGCTCATCTACGAGTACGTGTATTCCCTTCCCTGTCTTTGCGTTGGCTTTTCTCATTCGCATCTCTCCAGTAACGGCGGAGGCTTCGCAGACATCGATGTTGGCAACTTCACCGCGGTGCTGATTCAGTCCCAAGATGGCGTCGATGTGAGTGAGATTTTGCTCGCTCCAAATCAAGCTTCCTAATTCCTCGCCACAGCTTGTGAATGCATTTGCTTCTGGTGCCAATGTCTCAGTCACATTCCCACAAAGCGGTGGAAGCACTCAGTTCCCGGACCCCAACGGAGGTCTCATCTCTTCCTTCACTTCGTATGGCCCGTCGAACGACATGTTCTTCAAGCCCGCCATTTCGGCGCCCGGAGGAAATATCCTGTCGACCTTCCCCCTCAACCTCGGAGGCTTTGCCGTGCTCTCTGGAACGTCTATGGCCACTCCGTTTATGGCCGGTGTCTCCGCGCTGCTCTTCTCTAACAAGGGTAACAGCGCCCAGGTTGGCACGACTGCACGGACCCTATTCCAGACCACCGCCCAGTTCGTGCCTAGCAGCAAGACCGACGGCGACCCGCTTCAGACTGTCGCTCAGCAGGGTGCTGGCCTAATTGACGCGTTCACTGCGCTAACGACTGATGTCATTGTGTCACCCGGCGAGCTGTTGCTCAACGACACCGCACATTTCAAGGGCGCGTAAGTGTCTTAGTCCTTTCCTATGGTTGAGACAACGATTGACCTATACGCATAGTCAAATATTCTCTGTTAAGAACACTGGCAAGACGGTCAAGACGTTCAAGCTCAGCCATATACCCGCCGGAACAATGCTGTCGCTACAATCCGTAAGCCCAAACCAAGATTCTACTATCATCCGATTTAACGTCGTGTACAGGGAACTAGTTTCCCCAACGACGGGCCCGTCCCGCAGACAAACGCCGCCGCGTCCGTCCAAATCTTCCCGACAAGTATCACTGTCCGCCCGGGCCAAACGCAGCTGGTGACAGCCATCATCACGCCGCCCCGTGGTGTCGACCCCGCGGTGCTACCCGTCTTCTCTGGCTTCATCCAGCTCGCGAACGGAAACGAGCGGCTCCACGTCACCTACCTCGGTGTCGCAGCTGCGCTCCGCAACGCGGCCGTCGTCGACACCACCGACGCGTTCTTCGGCGTGCCGCTCCCCGTGATCACGAACCCCGCAGGCGACTTCCTCACGAACAACACCAACTTCACGTTCGTCGGCGAGGACTTCCCCGAGCTCCTCATGCGCCTCGACTTTGGCACGCCGATGCTCCGCGCAGACCTCGTCGACCCCGCGGAGAAGATCGCGACGACGCTCAACCAGAAGCGTGGTCTGTTCACGTTCCCACATGGTCCGTCTGGCGGCACGTTCGCGCAGGTGAAGACACTCGGCTCGTTGTTTGAGTTCGACTTCCTGTCGAGGAACTCTGATGTGGACGTACGTGCATCCTCTCCCCTCTAATTCCCTACCCATACTGAGATTTGCTTCGTGACCTGCAGGACGGCACCGGCTTCAACCTCTTCCAGATCAACCAGCCTCTCTTCGCCAACGGGACGACGATCCCGAACGGCCAGTACAAGATCCTGTTGCGCGCACTCAAGGTTACCGGCAACCCGACGCGCGAAGAGGACTTCGAGAGCTGGTTGAGCCCCATCATCGGCGTGCAAGCTCCCGCTAACTAAATCACCGTATGAGTCAGATCGTGGTGCTGTGGCTGTAAGACGATGTAATTTGCTTTGTTGTATTTGATATAGGGCCTCCTGTGTTTGCTTTCGAGGACAATCCGATCTGTATACCTGCCGCGACTTCCGCTGTGTGCCCTTGGAGTGGGTAATGGGTGTATGCGCCGAAGATTTGCGTTGTGCAGGCGGGGAACCCTAAGATTGCGTTGTCGATAAGCGGATCGTCTATTTGATAGCGGAGAGCTCACGGTAGCAGTCGAAGCGTATTTCGCATGGTACCGGGTGCATGGATTCTTACAGTAGGTTTGTTGTCCATACCTATCATTGAGACATGATCGGAGTAGTAGATCCAATGAAACGAGATTACATTATGCCCGTCTACAATAGCAAACTCTAAGCTATCAATGTCCCCTTGAATATCTCACGAATCCTACGATGTCCTTTATGCAGAAGCCCGCTCTGACTGGATAGGTGTCGGTGGGACACCCGCAGCCGCCTCCTCAATCAATGCGAGAACGTCGCCGGCGCACCCGAAGGAGAGTGTGAAACCAGATCCACCCTGGCCGTACGAGTGGACAATCTTGCTCACAGACCCGTCTGCCTTCTTGCGAAGTTCGCGTTCGACGCGGACGTTCTCGCCGCGAGCGGGCCGCAGGCCCTGGACTATTGGCGAGTGTGGGTCGAGTTGCGCGTTTTCCAGACCGGGAACGAAGCGGTTGCACCGCGCCCGCATGCGCTTCATTTCGGGGCTCTCGAGGGTGAGATCGAGCTTGCCCTCGTGCGATTGAGCGATGCCTGATGAGAGGTTAGCGCCATGGAGCTTTGAAACAGGGCGAGTACTTACCACCAAGAATGAGGGTCTGGTCGTTCCGGGGAACGATAAAGACAATCCCACCATCTTCATCGCGCTTCTCGTAGTCGTTGGCGACGACCAACGCCTCGGTGACCTTCGGGAACTTAGTTCCGTCGTTCACGACCCGAATGAGGGCGCCGCGCAGTGGGTACACTGTCTTGTCTGCAGCCGATTCAAATGCACCAAGACCCGTCGCGTTGATAATGTAGTGCGCGTCGTACTGCTGGAGCAGCGCGTCTTCATGTTCGTAGAGATCGCCAGAGATGTGCTCGGTGACGAGCTTGCCGCCCTTGGCCTCGACGAGATGTTGGAGCCAGGGCACGTAGACGTCGGTGTCGACGACGGGCGAGACGTGCTTGTACGCGTCCACGACGCCGGCCTCCTGGCTCACAGCGTGCTTCGTGACCAAGAGTGGGTCGCGCTCGAACCCAGGAATCTTGAGAGAGCTACGTCAGACTGAATAGAAAGAAAATAGAACGGATCATCGCTTACCTGAGCCTGCTCAATCTCAAGCATCTTCTCGTATTCTTCCGCATTCTTCTCAATCTCCTTGTCGAAGAAGAAGTTGGCGACACGAAGTCGGATACCGTGTCCCTTCTCGCCATCCGCCGGGTAATTCTCTTGCAGCTTCTGGAAGAGCTTGTAGCTCGTTAGACACCAGGTTTTCGACAGCTTGAGCGAAATGACATCCGTGTGCCTGCCACAGACGGCCGGCGGCCATTCCCAACTGGAGGAGAGTCAGATGAAGTCGAAGCACTACGACCAAGTGCAGCTTACAGAGCACCGGCGATCTGAGAGGTAATCCTGTTCTCGAGCGACGCCCAGCGCTCGGAGACGACAGTGACGCGATACCCAGCGTCTATGAGGGCCCAGGCAGTCTATAAATGATGGTCAGGGATGTCCTCTGCGATATATGGCTTCGAATGACACTCACCGTAAGGCCGGTAACGCCGCCTCCTACGACGAGGACGCGCTCGTCGGCATGAGTAGATTGGTTGGGATTAACGCCCTCGTGGAGGACAAGTTCGCTGTTCTCTTTGGCGAGGTAGATGTTGTTGAAGACGTTGGAGGTAGTCGACATGGCTGATTATAGGCGGGTAATTGGGCAAAGGTGGTCGAGAAAGTCTATGAGAGATAAGCGAATGAGAACAGAGGAGCTGGGAGTGATGAAGTCAATCCTCCATCTGTCGTGGGCTTTTATACACGACCCTATGCGTCTGCAATATCCATAGATAATTACTCTGTCAGATCGTCAGCATTCGGATCTACTGCGAGGACGGGAGGCTTACTGAGAGGCTTGCCCGAGAACCACGGCAAGTACGAGTGGACCGCTGGCACGTCCGTCCGGGCAAAGCTCAGGCGCACTTCTGCCGAGTTCCGACTCGACACAGGCGCCGATTCTACCAACAGAAAGCCATTCAGCGTCGGACGTCGTGGTCAGCGATCGAAAACTCACCCAATTAATTGTACGGGCGGCTCTGCGAAGACGATGGGCCCCGAGTGTCTGCGTCTGTCGTCACGATCTCCACAGACGTGGCAGTGTAAGAGCAGTGCTAGCTGACGCAAAGGCACGTTCTGTGGGGGATTAACGTTCCAGGCACTGGGAGGACGCATTCCATTGGATGCCCACTACAAATTCGCGCCGAAATAGACTGCAAAATGTGCCGTCCGGTCATGATGGTGCAGAAAATGCAATTTGTTGTATTCTGTAGGCTATGGCGCGCTCGGGATTCGTACAGAGGGTCCGGACCACAGAAGAGTCGGAAATAATTCGAGGAGATCTTCCTAGAATCGCAGAGTGAAAGCTTTGAGGGGCAAACGCGCCTGTATACAGTGGACGGGAGGGTGATTGGATACATGCGTACGTGGCGCGGAGCCGAGGCAGTATCTGCACGTTCTCTCAAGAAACCCTACACTTCGTGTTGAGAGCTGAATGTCGCGTCAACGCGTCCTTCTCGCGAAGCCTATGTCAACGAGTCAATAGTTCGACGGTCGGATAGAGCGTTGCCGCTATTAGCAACCTAGTCGGGTAGTTCGAGGGCGAGGGTGGTTTCTTTCGAGGTCGAGTTCGCAGGCGCTGATCTTAACCGAGGGATGATGTTTTCGTCGACGACGAGAGGCCCAATCCTACTGATTGTCCAAGCGGCGTCAGATGAGAACGTATGAAGAACCGTAAGAGACGCACGCGAAACCTCGGCGCGATCTTTCGGCCTGACCATGTAGAACGTCATCGAGACCTTTGATACCACCGAAGACGAAAACGTTTCCAGCCAAGCACGGGGTGACCAGCGGTTGAGTGAGAAGACTGTAGGAATAGCGTGCGAGAGCAATGCGCCAGCCATTCACCAGAAACCGACCAGTATGGGTACCTTTTGGTATCGCCGAAAGTATGAGTCGAAGCATTCTCTTCACCGCGACGTGTCGGAAGGCCTCAAGATTGGTCTTGAGGGACCTGGCTTCGGCATCGTGGTGATACGACGCTTCGTTGCAGCACGCCGGTACCGTCGAGGGGGACATAAGACATTATTTGGTGGAGATGATTGCCACGACTTCGAGACAAACGGCACAGTCAATGAGGGGGCTCGAACACAAGGGACAGTGGGTACGCACAAGGACTGTAGCCCACTCTACATCCCACCCCGACTATCGTGACTACCGGCCTGGGCAGAGGTGCTTGTTCGCTGGCGTCCGACTATGTTTCAATGACCAAAGGCGAGGGCAGCAGGAGAACATGAACAGAGTGCGTTACGTCTGGCGACGAAGGAGTGGAAGAGACATTGTCGTGGACCAGGCGGGCGGTGTCGGAGTTGGGTTGTGCGTGGATTGTGGGAGTGAGTAGGAGCGAGTGGGTGTGGGAGGGCATGAGAGGGCTCGAACTCGTGCCGTCGGTGAGCGCGGCCCCCACGCGCGCGCTTTGCTGTTCGCTCTTTCGCTCTTTCGCTTTCCGCTCCCCTCGTCTCCTTGGCTCGTACCAGTCGACAGCTCACTGAGCTCACCTACTTGCTTTACCTGATGCTTCCCAAGGCTCTCTTGTCTCCGTCGAGCTGGAAGCCCGAAGTCAGAGACTGGCGTCGAATGTACCCCCCCTGCAACCTTCAGGTATCAGATCGCGTATCATCAAGCACCTCTGACGGAACGACGTACCTTCACCTCTCATCTATGAGTATCATCGGAGTCTTTGCGACGCCGCCCATGCAGGATATGCGCCAAACTCCTTGTCAGCCACCTGCTGATAATTCCCTGGGTGACGCCTCTCTGGCGTACACGAGAAAATGACTTTTCCCGATTTTATTTGTATGTGTATACGTCTTTCTATCCCACCAATCAGTATAGCTGAATGGCAAAACTTTGCGCTTCGTGCACCTAGTCCTTCGACATACCAGAGAAAGATGTGCCCGCCTCGGGCCTCTTGGAAGGTACATTTGACAGCCCCGACGAGATGGTTTGCGTTTTGAATTCTGGCTAGCCACTAGAGCTCTCTCTCGGCTTTGTAGGCATTTTTTGACCTTAGTTCACGCCCTGTCGACAACCCAGGGCTCCATCGAAACAAGGTCAGATTCCGAATACGTCTGCCCCACTACCTTCACTCACTTGGATATGACTTGAGAAGGAAGCCTGGACCTGCGGTTCGATACGAGCACCGGGGTGTGCACAGCTAGGAATTCTGCTGCGTTTAGGAGAATACTCGACATTGCCGACGATCCTGCAGACAACTCAGTAACAGTTGCCTCTCGTCGCGAACGTTGCATTGACTTGATTCAACAAGCCTTTGCTTTCGTTCTCGTCGAGAGGCTCACTGCACCCTGACCGCTCTCCAGGATCTCCGTCTGAGTACGATTGAAGAAGGAAACGAGCCTAATCCAGAGCGTAGGCGTGCCATCTGTTCAATGGGGTGAGTGTTTCCTTTGCCGGTGGAGGTATTACTTACGATCGATGGAATATGGGGGGCGCAATTCATGTCATCCGCATGCTCATTCTGCTGACCCGATCCTGCTCGTCTCGTGGAAGCCAACGTCTGCGCGATCTCGTAGAGCCTTCGTGAAGTAGGTGTCTGTCATGTCCGTGATCCTGTATGGTCGCTGATCGAGGGTGACTTCAGGCGAAAGCAAGCGTTTCCTGGCCAGCGGTGTTCGATTTTATCCCAAGCTGCTCGCGAAATCGAGGTAGCAGCAGTGCCACACCATACGAACGCGTATGGGGCAAGTGTTGGTCATGTGCATGTGTGATTTGGGACGAGTGACAAGTGTGTTGCAGGACGCGCGCGGCGGCGGGCATCAATGCCCCAGCCTCGGGGCGGGACTGGCCAGAGGAGTCGCTGTCATTGGGGCCAATACCGATATGCCCTGAACGGTGCACGATACACAAAGTTGTTCAAGTCAGTTCGTCAAATTTTGGTATTACTGTCCGCCCATAATCACGGTGTCATTCCCCGCTGAAGGGCCTCTGTCAGTTGGTCTAGACTACCGGGAGGTCTCCGCCTGCGTTTCTCGCGAAGGAGACGCGAAGGAGCCCATGATGGGTCCAATCTTCCGAGAACGGTGCCCCAGTAAGTGCTGTGAACAATTTCGTGCAACGTTATTCTGACTGAGGATCACAGAGAAACTCCTCCGGAAGACACCGAAAGCAGCTACCGCGGCACCGCCCGACGACTCTCGACGAATACCCCATCTATATCACCCTACTTTTACTCTACCCAAGCGTCGTACGGCGCGACAGTCTCCGCTCTCCATCCCCAATTTCCCGTCCCTCTGCCTCATGGCATAGCGGTTTGGGGCACGGCGCAACAAGCCTACCCAGAAACTCGAAGTGTGAGCCCAGCGTTTGGCACGCTCTGATTGTTCCACCAGTCTATCTGTTTTTTTCCGTCCGGTTGTCGTCGCTGCTACCTGCCGGTCTCATTCATCGGACATTCACTCTTCCCCCCACCCTGCATCATTGGCCCCCGCTGCCTATCCTCGTTCCGCATCGTACATTTCCCACCCTTCCCACCCTCCCTCGAAGTCTCCCCTACCATTGTGCGCCGCGCACCGGATGCGCGGGCATGTTAGGGGCGTGCGTCCAGTATGACGACCGATGACCCACGCCCGGACGAAGTACGAACATCTCTCGGAAGCTGAGCGATGGCAAGGGCATGCAGGCGCCAAGCGAGGGTTCCGTTGTTAAATTGGTCCCAGAGGACGTGATGGACCCCCGACACGACACAAGGTTGCGTAACGAGTACCTCCAGACTTCGAGAGCGCCTGAGTGGTCCCACGCTATTCGCCTCGGCGTGGTTACCTTATACTTAAATCCAATCATCTTTCCTTTCTCCCTTACACCGTGACGCAGCTGACCTCCCTGCCACGTCCGCCCTCTCTCGGTTTCGTCCCTTGACCTGCCTCATCTATAATGGTCGTGCCTTTGCCCCAGCGCAACGACTGCACACCGGTGGAAATCGGAGTATCTACGGTGGGCGAGTCGGAGAGCCCTCAGCAGTCCGACGCAACAGCCATTGCTATGTCTGAACTGGAGCAAGTCTGCCCTCCCCGGTACAGCGTCAGTGTACGTGTTCTTTATTATCACTCACTCAGGCTCTAGGTTGCAAGTCTGATTGAGCTTCTAGGGAGCGAGTGGCAGATGACTTGACAGCACTGAAAATATGACCGCGAACTTCATCTCGAGACCGGCAACCCGGTGAGTCTCCATTTATTCTATCCTTGGA
Source organism: Bjerkandera adusta (assembly GCA_027924225.1). Lineage (NCBI taxonomy): Eukaryota > Fungi > Basidiomycota > Agaricomycetes > Polyporales > Phanerochaetaceae > Bjerkandera > Bjerkandera adusta. Next base: position 91,235 of record BSCZ01002992.1, read on the forward strand.
GTACTATCGCTGATATACTGCTGAAGTTTCGTCTCCGTCGTCTCGCTCAGCTTTCTAGTTCTCATATTTTTGCACCTCGACACTCTCGCTCGTATCTACAATTTCCGGATTCTGCTCTATCGTCTGTCATAAAATTGCTTTGTTGCGTACCAGGTGTAGCAGTCATCGCATGCCACCAGAGTACCGATTCGGCGTGCACCATAAACAGCAACCGACACAATTGTGGCGTCACGACACGTCCAATTCATTGCTGTCTGCACAGCTGCGCGGAACAACGACGGACGCATCGATCAAAGTATGTTATTCTATGGGATCATTAGGCACTTGAATTGGTACTGGATATATAGGAGGTCTAATGTAAATTCTCGACTATTAAGCACATGCAGTCGCCGCCAATTCCGATTGTATCGGGGTAGGAGGGACGCCTGCCGCTGCCTCTTCGACCAACGCGAGGACGTCACCGGCGCACCCAAAGGAGAGCGTGAAGCCTGACCCGCCTTGTCCGTACGAGTGGACGATCTTGCTCAAGGACCCATCAGGCTTCCGCCGAAGCTCGCGCTCGACGCGGACGTTCTCGCCTCGAGCGGGGCGCAGACCTTGAACGATAGGAGAGTGCGGGTCGAGTTCCGCGTGCTCGAGGCCAGGCACGAAGCGGTTGCATCGAGCCCTCATGCGCTTCATCTCGGGGCTCTCCAGGGTGAGGTCGAGCTTGCCTTCGTGTGATTGAGCGATGCCTGATAAAATGTTAGCGTCGCGAGCCTTGGGGTAAGACGAGTACATACCACCAAGGATGAGAGTCTGATCGTTTCGGGGTACGATAAAAACAATACCACCATCCTCGTCACGCTTCTCGTAGTCGTTCGCGACGACCAGAGCCTCTGTGACCTTCGGAAACATTTTCCCATCGTTGACGACTCGGATGAGGGCGCCACGCAGAGGGTACACTGTCTTATCCGCAGCGGACTCAAACGCTCCAAGACCCGTCGCGTTGATGATGTACTGCGCGTCGTACTGTTGGAGTAGTGCGTCTTCGTGCTCGTAGAGGTCGCCGGAGATGTGCTCCGTGACTAGCTTGCCGCCCTTCGCCTCGACGAGGTGCTGGAGCCAAGGGACATAGACATCGGTATCGACGACGGGCGAGACGTGTTTGTACGCGTCTACGACGCCGGCTTCCTGGCTCACAGCGTGCTTTGTCACGAGAAGCGGGTCTCTTTCAAAGCCAGGGATCTACGTAGGGTTCTGTCAGTCGAAGCGCGAAGCACTGGCGGCGGCGCCACGGACCTGGGCCTGCTCGATCTCAAGCATCTTCTCATATTCTTCCGCGTTCTTCTCAATCTCCTTGTCGAAGAAGAAGTTGGCGACACGGAGTCGGATTCCATGTCCCTTCTCGCCATCTGCCGGGTATTTCTCCTGCAGCTTCTGGAAGAGCTTGTAGCTTGTCAGGCACCAAGTCTTCGATAGCCTGAGAGAAATAACATCCGTGTGTCTGCCACAGACGGCCGGCGGCCATTCCCAGCTAGAAGAAGATGTCAGAAGAGTTCATGAATTGAGATAGCAAAACTCACAGGGCACCGGCGATCTGTGAGGTGATCCTGTTCTCGAGCGATGCCCAGCGTTCGGAGACGACAGTGACGCGGTAGCCAGCGTCGATGAGGGCCCAAGCGGTCTACAGAAGTTCGTTAAAAATGATATTTTGCGCCCTGTAGCTTTGCATGAGACTCACTGTGAGGCCGGTAACGCCGCCTCCGACGACGAGGACGCGCTCGTCAGCGTGAGTGGAGTGGTTGGGATTGACGCCCTCGTGGAGAACAAGCTCTCCGTGTTCCTTGGCGAGGAAGATGCTATTGAAGACGTTGGAGGTGATCGACATGGCTGATTATAGGCGGGTAATTGGGTAAAGGTGGTCGAGAAAGTCTATGAGAGATGAGGAGGAAAGAAGAGCTGTGAGTGATGAAGTCCATCCTCGATCTTTCGAGGGTTTTTATACACGACCGTACGCGTCTGCAATCCCCCATAGAGAGTTATTATCGCAGATTATCAGCATTCGGATCTACTGCGAGGACGGGAGGCTTACTGAGAGGCCTGCTCGAGAACCTCGACAAGTACGAGCGGACTGCTGGCACGTCTGTCCTTGGAAGATTCAGGCGCACTTCTGCCAAGTTCCGACTCACCACAGACGCCGCATTTACCAACAGAAAGTCATGAGTGTCGGACGTCGTGGTCAGCGATCGAAAAACTCACTCAATTAATTGCACGGGCGGCTTTGCGAAGGCGATGGGGCCCGGGTGTCTTCGTCTGTCGTCACGATCCTCACGGACGTGGCAGTGTAAGAGCAGTGCTAGCTGATGCAAAAGCACGTTCTGTGGGGGATTCACGTTCCAGGCACTGGGAGGACGCATTCCATTGGATGCCCACTACAAATTTGCCCCGAAATAGACTGCAAAATGTGCCGTCCGGTCATGATGATGGAGAAAATGCGATTTGTATTCTGTGGGATATGGCGCGCTCGGGATTCGTACAGAGGGTCCGAACCACAGGAGAATCGGAAGAAAATTTGAGGAGATCTTCTTAGAGACGCAGAGTGAAAGCTTTGAGGGCGAATGCGCCTTTGTAACATGGCCGGGAAGGCGATGGGACACGTGTGTATGTGGCCCGGAGCCGAGGCGGTCTCCGCACGTTTTCTGATTCTGAGGACACTCTATACTTCGCGTCGAGAGCTGAGTGTCGTGTCAGCGCGTCCGTCTCGCGACGCCTGTATCAACGAGTCAGTGTTTCCACGGTCGGATGGTGGTTTGCCGCCCGATAGCAACCTGGTCGTGGCGGAACGAAGGAGAACATGGTCGCGGCTGGCTATCAGCCGTGGAAGAAGTGCGGCTGGCGTCCAATTGTGGTCGGGCGACCGTGGACGAGGATTCCGTTATGCCTAGCAACGGAGAGATGCAGAGAGTGAACGGGACATCGTCGTAGACCAGGCGGTGTGGGAGCTGGTCTGTGCGTGGGTTGTGGGAGCGAGTGGGTAGTAGCAGGCCACGAGAGGATCGAGTACAAAGCCGCTTCTTGATCTCGTACCACCACCTCATCTGTTAGGCGCCCGTCTCCGGTATGCCTGGCGACCTCGCCCCTACTTCTCCCCTCCCCTCCCCCCTCCCCTATCGCCCTCACGTAC
>BSCZ01003013.1:0-56944 GCA_027924225.1 Bjerkandera adusta
GCTTTCAAGCCCACCACCGCCCTGTCGTCCTGATCCCGCTAAGAGTCCCTTCTGTTAGTGTTGAGCCTAGCCTCCACGACACTCAGATGGAATGGGCGCGCATGCGGAACGGCAGACGATCGGTCATGCGCTTCTAGTTGAATCGTACTGAGGCACGCTGGGGCGGTACCCTTGCGCGGCAGCTTCGTCCATCGCGTCTACGCGCGCGGTCCGTCATCGCGGCATGAGAGCCGGCAGCTGCGTGCTCGCGCCCGCGGTCCTCTGTGCATTGTTTGAATGTGTGATAGTCAGTCCAGGTCGCGTCTAGAGCGTCCGCCGAGGACCCCGGTGTCAGGCCTGCGAATATATATGTCAGTGTCCCGCGTTCATCATCCTGCGCAAAGGGTCTCCCTCAGCACGCCATTGGAAATACGCAATTTGCATTTTCTGGAACGATTTCGCGCGGCCGTGTATGCCGTATGTCGTCCGAACATTTGTACGCGGGCGGCATTAGTCTACGCTGCGGCGCTTCCTGGCGGTCAATGTTGACGACAGAACGCAAGATGGAGTACCTGAGGTGGCGCCGATTCCGATCTAGAAAGTTTGTTTGTCAGGTGAGTTGCTGAGTGAATTATGTCGCGGGGCTCCAATGTAGCATCCCATTCTAGCTAGGACCGAAGATCTGTCTGATCGCGAATGTCAGAGTGTGGCTTTGCCACCGAGATATGAGATAGAACGCGCGGAGACTAGTCGCGTGGTGCTCTTAGCGCAGTACGGTTTCTAAGTTGCGATGGCGTGGCGGATGGCGAGTGGGTGCAAGGGAGCATTTGATATGGCTGACCTTGCCTTCCCGCAAAGCGGACGTCGAGTCTCCAGATGTTTCGATGTTCGTGTGCGAAGACATGCGGTGTGTGGTGGCGGCCGTCGGCGATACGATGCATTCAATTCAAAGACTGGGATTCTCAATTTATTGCCGTCAATTGAAAAGAGTGCTTCCAAGCACCCGGCGGGTTATCTTGAACGCCTATGACACCTTCGCTTGCTTACCGGGTCCTAGATGTAATCCCACTGGTGGCAATTCTGTATGTCGTATTCGACATTCCCATGCGCTGGCCGTTCGCGTGACGTCTTCAGGCCTGACCGTGTGAATTCCACAACAGAAAACTCTAAATTCTGGTCTCGGGTACTCACCTTCTTCTGAAATTCCGCTTCGTGAGGAGCATCGATGCGTAGAGCCCGATCGCGAAGGTGGTCGTAAGGCAAGTCGCAAATGGGCGCTTATGAGCAGTGACGAACATTGTCTTCCTCGTTCAGGGTCACCTAACACGTAAACCAGGTTGGACTTCGACACGGAGAATGAAGAGTAACATCTGATGTATAACAGACGGCAATTCACTCTCGGATTTCCACATACGGCATTAGACCCTTGCATGTCCGAACCGCGACCGGCGGAACATTGACCGGCGACGACTGTCGTGTAACGTTATGCGCTCAGAAATTGCTCAGTTGCTTGAGGAGGAGTACATTTGCTCCGTTACGCCCTCTATCGGTACCAGTCATCTTCCGGGCTGCTGTCGTGGTCGATGGGAAGATGTCGCATGATGACCGCTCAGCGCACTGTCCACGCTCGAACCAGACAAGCTAAATATTATGTGAGGCTTACCCACGAATCTGTTTGGTAACGAGGTAGTACCAAACATACACATCCGCCCTGACGCAAACTCGAGCTTGTGATGCTGTGGGGACCCAATGGGAGCCGGCGGTAGTCCACAGAGCGTTCGGAGCTAGAAATTGTCGACGTGCGTTGTCAGCCAGCACTGCCTGCCGTTTTGATGAAATCAATGGACAACGGACAAAAGCAGGCCACACACCGCCACCCACGACGTATTCACGTTCGAGACAAATGAACACCTCAATGAGACGTGATCATGAAACCGCACTACGGGGTCCAGCCATGCTTTGTCCCGCCCAACGTGTGCCACATGAGGCGTTGCGGCCAGATCACTCTGCACAATGAAGTCTTGGCCACAGCGTGCATCGGGCATAAAATGCGGCCCAGCCGGCAGGGGACAACCTACCCACTCCTTCCCGACGCCATGGATCCTAGCCCACGCATCTGGGACGACGCACGCTGGACACTCCGAAGTCTTCGACGGAAGCACCGGAAGGCCAACATCTTCTCTCTACCGGACGAGCTGCTGGAAATTATCAAGAACTTCATCTCCTACCAGGACTACCATACGCACATGTCGCTCCGAATGACATGCAAGCGGATGTGGAACTTCTACTCTGGGAACGAAGAGACTTGGGAGTATGCATGCTACGAGATGTTGATAGGATTGCCACGCGGGGATAGTCGTAAATCGCGGATGTGGCTCGTCTTCGCGTACACGTCGCATTGCATGAATTGCAAAAAGTGGTGGTGCTGTAGCCAAAGTACGTTTTCCAACAAACAGCATCCGACAACATGGCTGATGGTTTTGGCTATCAGGCGTTACGTGGCCCGAACTTGAATCCCCGAGCAAAATTTGGCAACTTCCAGAGAATGAAGAAGGACCCACCATCGACGAAGTAGTCTACACGAAAAGTGCATACGATCTGTTGAAGGAAGTTGGCAATTTGGAATACTGGACCTTGCTGGGCAGCCCTCTAAGCCTCAACATCAACATACTAGATGACAGAGGAGAAGATATACGAACCTCTCACAACCCAGCGTGGTACCGCTTCGCGGTCATCCCACCGATGAAGAAGATCCGGGTGTTTGTCTTGCACGTGGATTACACCGTCAAGAATGAACACGGTGTAACGGTATGGGATATCTTCAATACGCTGCGCGACCGGTGAGCAGCCGCGTTTACACCGGCGGCCTGCCAAATAGAACTGACGATGAGGTGATTTGTAGCATCCGGGAGAGCCCTGATGTACTGTTGTGGGAATTCTTCGCCATGATCCACTCGGATATCCAGACCCGAGGCAAGCTGAGCGAAGGTTCCCTGTTGTATAGCCTTGGGACTGCAGAGCGAGAATGGTGCAGGGACTTCTTGGAGGAATAGTGAGTTATACACAGCTCTGATACCTTAGCTATGACACTCACACCATGTCAAGCCCGGGAGAAGAAACCGAATTCATCGATCCCGCTCTTGACGTTATTACTGGTAGGACGACATCGCTCGAGGATCTCTGCGACAAATATCTGCCCAAGCACATCAGGAATAACGAGACCGTTTCCAGCATGCTTGACAGGTTTTGTGCACTTGACCCAAGTATACGAGAGAGCGAATGGTGTCGCGTTGCCCGAATGTACACATCTCTGTACGAATACGCTAGTTATCAGTACGTGAGGTCGGCGCTGTATTCGACGAGTCGAACTAACCTCGATTCTCCGTAGACGTTTCCAGGGTTTGACCAACTTTAGAATGCTAGACGGATTACCCACCGTCGACACCGTTTGGAGTTCGCGACCGTGGACGGAGATCCCGGAACTGGCCCTACTGTTCCGGAAGCTGGAGCCGGAACCCAGCGAAGAAACGGATTCGGTCCTTGGAGAAGGTAGCGATTCCGAGTGAGATGGATTCTCCACGGAATTATATCGGTTTCTTCTACATGTGGTGCTTTATGTATGCCTTCGAGTATGAAATTTGAGCGGTGCCTGTGGGTCGCCGATAAGCTATTGAATTCATTGTATCTGGCGTATGCAAACTCACGAGAAAGTAAACATCTTCGTATTGGGTCACCTGAGATGGAAAGATAGTTGATGCCATTCCGGTTTATTCTCCGTGCGGGGTACGGTATTCCCAAGCGCTTCTGGGTGCCTGACATCGTGAACGTCAGCCTGGGAATTTGAATAGTGCCTGGATAGTTTCGACATACTGATACTCCTACTCAGATTCGGCTTCGGGGCGACAAACAGTGGTTCGCGAAGCGTTGGAGCGGAGTGCCTGATCGCGTGGTCGTGGTACCAGTGTAAGTTGTGGTTGGGCGCTTCAGAGTGATGGCGACACAAATGATCTCTGTAAATCCCCGCTCACTGTCTCCCTCATAGGGTAGCATCCAAAAATCCCTACGATGTGCTACTTTTGACCCTATGCGCGCAGTAAGCAGTTACGCTATCAATGAATAGCCGATGATATTTTATACTAAAACTCTCGTCAGTATCTGGACTCAAGCATTCTAGGGAACTTGAGTCGTCCTCGCAAAGGTAATACTAGAGATTTCTGGCGTAATAACCTCAGGATTCGGCGCTTTGTTTAGTCGTAACTTGAAAAATGCTGGCGACGCGCTGGCGGCTGGTGGCAACACGCCTCAGGACTTTATGGACGAAGGGCAATAATGAAATAACACATATTCCTCGTCTTATGTCCGTGTTACAATATTCCGCCTCCTCATCAGAATGTTGAGTTATCTCGTCCACAGCATCACTTTTGTCTCATGCAAAGTGCCGTTGGAGCAGCAGAACACCGGGACTCGGACTACAGCGGAGAGATATAGATCTAATAATTTCCGTGCCGATATTCGTCAGCACCAGCCGATAAGTCTACAGACACAAACTCCGTTGTTCGTCGGACGGCGCTGACCTAGCTATCACCGCGTCGTGGGGCCGCAAACAACAGGCCGTGGCTGCGCAAAAGACGGTCTCTCGGACATATTCAAGCCATCGACCATTCGGTCTTGTTCTGAATTTAGATCCCGAGTTGGACATAGACCGCCTCGCCGAAAAGACCATACCCGCGAAGAAGATAATAGGAGGGTCCATGCGCAGTCGCCGACGCATCTTCGCAGCCCTGCATTGCATAATGCGTTAATTAAATCGAAGACGAACCGTCTACGCGCCAACTGACCGCGCCCGTCCCACGGTGCTTCCTCTTCGTCCGTCTAGGGCTTCTAGATATTCAAACGCCTCGCTGCCGTGCCGTACATTCCCGCAGAAGAGCGATGCCGAACGTCGGATAGGCGACCTACACGTCATCGGACTTCTAGTGCATAGGCTTCATGAGTTGAGAACGCACCTTCGATGATCAGGCATTCTGGGGAAGTCGCGTCTTGCATAGCGTTGTGGCACCATCTCATACGCCATCGACTCGACGCCTGAGCTCGTGGACCAAAGAAGGGTCTTCCTCGTTTAGCCCTTCGCGAGGACTACAAATTCATGCTTGGCTGCCGAAAACATACAAATGAGAAAACGCGACACTGCAATTTGTCCGCTCACCACCTGACACTGTCTTCCATCCAATTTTATCGCCTGCTCTTTCGCATCCGCGGACGGTTCTGGATTCTTTCCCCCTCGACGGTCTTCAGGGTGGCGATGGCGATCATCTTCGCCACATCTTTGCCTCGACGAGTTCATGGGCATGAGACACGAACGCGCGGGCTCACCGACATGCCCGCACCTATGTTTTATGTTATATCTCCACCCTGCGCCTTCACAATCAAAACGCAACTTGTGACTTGGAGTCGTGTTCACGCCCAGCCATAACGCCGTGCGCCAAGGAACAGTGCCTCGGTGAGCGTCGCAGCTGACAGGCAGAATTTCGTACTGTCGCATCCCGCGATGCAGTCCTTCCCTCTGAAAATACAAATTCAGCGCGTGCTTCGCGTTAAGGAAGCACCACGTACAAACCTTGCCATTTGGCTGCCCACCACATGACCGGGTCTTCTGCCCACGAATCCCGACGGAGACTTCTCCCTCAGAGTCGCTATGGATCGCCGCCCCGCCCGTTTGTGATTGCGATAAAATTGAAACGCGTCTATAATCTGAGCGCAGAGTCTGAGGCATGGCAATGAGGCAAGGTCTCTGCCGAGTGCCATGCTACGGGTGTCTTTGAATACGAAAATCGAACGTCTTGAGAAAATACATCGATTAGCTCACCCTCGCTGTATAAACAGCGCGCTTCTCATGCGAACCTTGCATTCTGGGGTTGTTTACCGCCTTTACCACGAGCCCCGGTCCTCACCCATCCGATATCGACGCGCCACAGGTTTCTGCGAATACACGCTCAGGATAAAACGATGGGTGAAAACCGACATATCGGCCCACCGCAGTCTGTGTGTCTGGCACACGCCATGGGAGACGTTTGCCGCGGTCTAGCGGGTACCATGCCTCCTGCCCACCCCAGAAACGACTTGTTGTATGGAACCATTCACGAGCTGAAATGACGCGTCCACGTCCTCAGACGGTTCCACCGGTCGGCGACTTCCTCGCTGCCGGGGATATCATCGTCGCATAGACGAGTCCGCGCGCATGAGACGAGGAAAAGCTGCGCGGAGTTGGACTACGTATACAAATTCAGCGTGCGCTTCGAGATGCGGGAAATTACGAACCTTGGCATTTCGCCTGTTCGTCACACGGCTGAGACGAGAAAACGAGTAGATCAACGCACGCTCGTTGAATAAACGATACGCTCCCGACGAAAACTCGCTTCCGGGGGGCTGACTTCCAGTACGAACCACCCCAGATCGACGCGACTGCGAACATACGCTGACTTAGCAACAAATTGCGAGAGGAAACCGACATATCGACCCACCACCACCGCGCATCCTGGGAGTCATCTACCGTATTCCAGCGCGTAGCGTGCCTCCTGTCCACCCCAGAACCGACCCCCGGTTGCGTTCGATATGAGACGAATCATTCTCGCTCCAATGGCACGACGCCACGACGTGCCCCTGCGATGAATCGAATAGCCCGACCTCTCAGCATATCATCTTGAGTTGTGTCCACGTCCTGTCATACGCGCCAGGAAACAGTCCATTGGTGAGAACAGACTGAATTTCGTACTATCGTATCCTGCGACGCCGTCCTTCCTCCTGAAAATACAAATTCAGCGTGCATTTCGATGCGAAGGAAGCACAATGTACGAACCTTGCCATTTGGTCCCGCGCCACCTGACCGCGCCTTCTGCCCACGAATCCCGACGAACGACGTCTTCTCCAGAACCCTCAAAGGTGCTCGTACCGCTCGTCGATATGTCACCACCGCGGCGCCGAGCCTACTGCGCTGCGAATACACGGTCAGAATCCATCATGAGCGAAAGCCGACATGTCGACGTACTGCAACCTGCCCCTTGGGTATCATTCACCGCGATCTGGCGGGTCGCGTGCCTCCTATTCACCCCAGAAATGACCCGTCGAGTGTGAAGGGTTCGTTCGCATCCTCGGACGGTCGGCGTTGTACTCGCTACCGGGGCCGATCGTCGTCTCTTCGGCGAGAAGCTTATACAAATCCAGCGAAGACGGAGAAGGTCCGAACGAATCCTTGCCATTTTTTGCATGTTCGCCAGCTGGTTGTGTCTTCGGCCCACGTATCCCAATGACGCGTCTCATAAACCATCCCCAAAAATGACCATTCGTATATGATAGCCAAGGGGATCGAGGGGCCTCGAGTAGGTCGGTCGTGGCACAATATCGTTGGGCATTCGAGCTACAGCCTGTCATAGTATCTTCCCATATGTCTTCCCATGCCTCTTTTCGAAAAACAAAATATTCAGAACCATGAAGAAGAAGAGAAAATCCGACATGTCAACTCACAAACCAACAACCGAGATCCTGATGCGGAACTGGATGTCTCGTTCGGATGCGTTGATGCATTCGATGGTCTTCGTACCCCTCGAATGAGATCGTTTCTTGAACCGGATTTCGCCTGGGTCGTTCTGCAGTAGGGAACGTTGTCAACCGCTTGTAGTGCCTCTCCCAACCGAGGATCGTGACACGGGCTCATCTGAAAGTACAAGTTTCAGAACCGGATATCCCAATAAATCAGCTTACCCGCATCGTGTAAAACGCAGGCGAAACCCGCATTTTCTAGGGGTTGTACGCCGGCTCTCATTCTGCGAAAATAGATAGTCAAGAGCGAACACATCGACCATGCACGTCGAACGTACCTCAATATCTCGCATCCTAGCCGCTCTGTTCTGACGGGTAGTAGTTGGTGCCCACCCCGTCGAGTATGAAGGGTTCCTCGGACAATCGGCGTTGGCGCTCGATCATCGTTATTTCGACGAGTTCCAGAAGGGGAAAGAGAACCTTGCCAATTCGTTCGCCTTGCTTCTCGTACCGCCTCAGAATAATTCACTCGTATTGCGGCATGGTGTTGTCGGACAGTTTCGTGTTACGATGGTTGTTGTCGCGTATGGTCATCATGCTTTGGAAAATGACAGATTTAGGATGGGAAGGTGGGAGGAAGTAGGAAGACGGGAGTACTTACCGAGAATATCAAGCCCAGCAAACAACCGTGGGATGGAAGCACCGGTCTGTTCGACGTCGTTGGGTCCTCATAACCTCCAAGCCACGCCATGTCTTCCAATGCCTTTCTTCGAAATAAAAAAACTCAGAACCGCGAAGAAGAGAAAATCCGACACATCAACTCACAAACCAACGACCGACATCATGATGCAGAACTGAACGTCTCGTTCAGATGCGTTGGTGCATTCGATGGTATTCGTACCGATCGTTTCTCGAACCGAATTTCGCCGAGCTCGACGGGGTCGTTCTGCAGCAGGGAAGGGTGCAAGCTGCTTGTAGTGCCTTCTCCACCCCGAGTATCGCGACAGACCGTCTGAAAATACACGCTTCAGATCATGAAGAAACCAAATAAATCAGCGTACCAGCATCGTGTAAAACGCAGGCGAAACGCGTGTTTTTCTAGGGGCTGTACGCCGGCTCTCATTCTGCGAAAATACACATTCAAGAGCGAAACACATCGACCATGCACGTCGCACTTACCGCAAGCAAATCTCGCATCCTGGCGGGTAGCAGCTAGTGCCTACCCAGTCGAGTATGAAGAGTTCCTCGGACAATCCGTGTTGGTGCTGCATCATCGTTACTCCTACGAGTTATGCGTATACAAATCTCAACGTTTCGCTTCAAGACGTGCCAATTCGTTCGCCTCCTTGCTTCCTCGGAACCCACCACCGCCTCAGAATGATTCATTCGTGTTGTGGGATGGTGTTGTCGGACCGTTTCGTATGACGGTGGTTGGTATCGCGTATCGTCGTGGTGTCTTGGAAAACGACAAATTTAGGATGGGAAGGTGGGAATACGTACCGAGCATGTCAAGCCCCACGAACACCGTTCCGCCCCTTGCCGTTGACAGATCCTGCAAAGCCAAAGTTCAACACAGACGATTATTTCCAGGGTTACCTCTACCCCGAGTCCGCACTGAAGGGCTTTTGGTTCTGGAACGTCATGAGAATCGGGTTGAATTGGTCCAAGGCTCAAAGGCAGAGACGTAAAGCAATCCGAACGGATCGACGTACACCCCCCAAGCCACTCCCTCATGTACGAACGACATAGTCCCATATAACAATCTCCTTGGAAAACAAAATCAAATCAGAACAAGCAAAGGAAAACCGAGCCACGTCAACTCACCGCGCCACATAACCGACCGCCGCGATCTCTCATATGGATCGAGATGTTGTCGACGATCCCCTGTGAGGGACAGTAGGATGTGGTGAGGTGGGTCAGTTTGTGTATGGTGTGAGGGTTGGACGTGGAGGCGTCGGTGTGTTTCCTTTGTGATATGGATTTTGGAGTCTAGGACGTCGTTCTTTGCGCTACGAGATGGAGGACGCTTTGGGTGGTGTCATTTTTGGATCGGAGACGTAGCTCCATGGAGGGTCGATTGGTTGGTCCAGAGGTAAAGCACCCTCGCCATGGTCTAGAGATGCAAACCGATCAGACCCAAGACCGATATATCGACGTACCTCGATCGAGTCTTTCGACGTGCAGGCCCCGCATACCGCCCCTTTGCATGATCGCAGACGTCCGTTCAAAGAGACACAAATACAATCCTATATCGTCGAATAAAAAACAAGTGGAGGAGTCACCGTGTACGCGACTTTCCCTTTCCTTCCTTTCCCTTTCCCTCTTTCCCCTCTTTCCCCTCCTTTCCCTCATTCTGAACACTGGTCGCCTTGTCTCCCGCCTGGACGTTGGTCGCCTTGTCGTACGCGCCCTTCACAACCTCCCACCACCCCGACTCTTGCACAAAGGTGCTCGCAGATCCAAGGATGTCGCGGATGACCTGCTGGACGGACGCGCCCTCGGTATGCGTCGTCTGCTCGTACTTCCACTCGTACTGCTTCTCCCAGGCCTCCCAGGCCTTCGGACGCGGCTTTCCCTTCCCACTCTTCCCACTCCTCCCACTCCTCCCACCACTCCTCCCACTCCTCCCACCACTCCTCGAACCACTCTTAGAATTGGCGTTGGCGGATTGTTTCCCATCATTAAACATATCAAGAAACATCCCCCCGAGCGAGGGTAGAAGGGCCTGCCCAAACATCTCCACGCCCCTCCCATCCGGATGCCCATTCGCAAGGATGTACCCCGCAGCGGCGCCGAGCGTCGTAAGTACGAACCCCCACTTTACGAACGCGAACCCGAGGCGGAGCATCCAGCCTGCTGTGCGGTAGAAAGAGAGCAGCGCGAGGTAGGCGGCGAAGAGGGTTATGAGCGGTGGGAGGATTGTTTGTAGGTCCCATGTTCCTGGTGTGGAGGAGGAGGTGGAGGTAGAGGAGAAGAGGGCGCCGAAGAGGGAGAGGAGCGAGGCGATGAGGGTGTAGCATTGCGCGAGGAGGAGGGCGGTTAATGCGTAGAGCTGGGGTGGGAGGATGGAGGAGAGGTAGTCGAGCAAGGGTTCGAAGAGCGCGGGGAGCGCTGTGTCGTCTGCGGGCATTATTGTTGTGTATGAGATGATTGAGGGGGAGGCAACGTGGAGGGGTGGAGGAGGGCGGTAGGTGTGACGGACGCTTTCGCGGGGTCACAGTCCACGTGCATCGTCACACGCGTCGTCTCTGCGTGACGCGCGACCTCTCTCGTCCGCTGCACACACGTCAACTGAGGATGGTCTCGACGCTTGTGGCTGTATGCGCCGTCGCGGGGCTCGCGCTGGTAGTATGGCAGGTGCTCCCGCGGAAGAAGACGTGGGACCCCACGGGCAAGGTGCGTCCATGACATGACATGAGACGTCCCCCAGCTAATGAAGTTGTGGGTGCAGCACTGCTACGTCACGGGGGGCTCGCAGGGCCTCGGCCTTGCGCTTGCGCTGCTGCTCGCGCGGCGCGGGGCACACGTCTCCATCGTCGCACGCGACAAGCAAAAACTCGACATCGCCCTCTCCAAACTCGAAGTACGCCCCTTCCCTCCCCCTTTTCCTTCTACTAACGCATACACCCACCCACCCATTCCTAGACCGCACGCACCTCCCCCTCCCAGATCTTCCGCGCCTACTCCTACAGCCTCGACACAAGCTGCGGCGCCTCCTCCGCGCTCGACGCCGCCGCCGCCGCCCACGGCGGCCGGTGCCCCGACGCCCTCTTCCTGTGCGCCGGCAAGTCGCGCCCGGGGTTCTTCATCGAGCAGTCCGAGGAGGCGCTGCGCACGTGCATGGACGAGACGTACTGGGTCCAGGCGTGGACGGCCCTCGCCGCCGCGAAGCGCATGGCGAAAGAGGGCGTCCGCGGCCGCATCGTCTTCGTCGCCTCTGTCCTCGCGTATTTCTCCATCGTCGGGTACTCTACGTACTCCCCGGGGAAATTTGCTGTTAGGGGCCTTGCGGAGGTGTTGCAGTCGGAGTGTTTGCTTTATGGCGTTGGCGTCCATGTTGCGTTCCCTGCGTCCATTCTTAGTCCGGGGTTTGAGGATGAGAATAAGATCAAGCCGAAGATTACGCTCAAGATTGAGGAGTCGGATGAGGCGCTCCTCCCTGGGCCTATTGCGGAGCATTTGCTCAAAGGTACGTCCCGCGTGTTCTCTCCGGTGTGCTTGTGACTGAAGAGGAGGTCGTAGGCGTCGAGCAGGGCAGGTTCCACATCACGTACAACTTCATCGGAAACGTCTTCCGCGCTGCGTCCCGCGGCTCCTCGCCCGGAAACCACAGCCTCATGTCCCAAGTCTACGCTGTCCTCGGTGCCGTACGTCCCCTCCTCCTTCATCCCCTCCCTACCCTCTTCTCCCTACCCTCTCCTCTCCCTCCCCTGCCCAACCCATCTTAACTCACCCTCTCACTCTCGACCCACCCATACCCATACTAATCCCGTGTCATTTTTCCTTGGTAGATCGCCCTCCCGATATGGCGCACAGACGTCGACAGGCACGTCCGCAAGCACGTCCCCGAGCACCAGCGGTACCTCCACGAAAAGGGCTTTTTCGACGAGTAGATTGTTCCTTCCTTCTGCCTTCTCCTTTCTACTTACTTTCTTTGTTCCTTCGCCCTTTGTTTCTTTGTTTCTTTGTTTCTTGATATTGATAAAGCTCGCTCGATGAAAACGACCTCGCCGACGTGAACTCAGCCATGTTACTGGGTAGGTACCGCTTGGAGGTGCGGTTTCGCAACGCAACATGCGTTCTCGTGACCCCTCGTTCATACGACGGAATATGAATCGGGTGGTATATCGTGGATTCGAGATGATCGGTTTTTTTGGTATTGGACGAGAGAGTGAATGTCAGGATAGGACTGGCTGACTGAGGTTGACGTGTAGAGGTCGCGCCACAACGTCGTGCGTTCGGTTTTCTTTGAGAACACATCCATGAATTAGCCAACCCATCTCCACGACCATCCCCTCCTTCACTCACGCACGTCCCCCTCCCAGATCTTCCGCGCCTACTCCTACAGCCTCGACACAAGCTCCGGCGCCTCCTCCGCGCTCGACGCCGCCGCCGCCGCCCACGGCGGGCGGTGCCCCGACGCCCTCTTCCTCTGTGCCGGCAAGTCGCGCCCGGGGTTCTTCATCGAGCAGAGCGAGGAGGCGCTGCGCACGTGCATGGACGAGACGTACTGGGTCCAGGCGTGGACGGCCCTCGCCGCCGCGAAGCGCATGGCGAAAGAGGGCGTCCGCGGCCGCATCGTCTTCGTCGCCTCTGTCCTCGCGTATTTCTCCATCGTCGGGTACTCTACGTATTCCCCTGGCAAATTTGCCGTAAGGGGCCTTGCGGAGGTGTTGCAGTCGGAGTGTTTGCTTTATGGGATTGGCGTCCATGTTGCGTTCCCTGCGTCGATTCTTAGTCCGGGGTTCGAAGATGAGAATAAGATCAAGCCGAAGATCACGCTTAAGATCGAGGAGTCGGATGAGGCGCTCCTCCCTGGTCCTATTGCGGAGCATTTGCTCAAGGGTGCGTTCTCTCCCGTGTGCGGGGACTGTTGACTGACGAGGAGGGCGTAGGCGTCGAGCAGGGCAGGTTCCACATCACGTACAACTTCATCGGCAACGTCTTCCGCGCTGCGTCCCGCGGCTCCTCGCCCGGAAACCACAGCCTCATGTCCCAGATCTACGCTGTCCTCGGTGCCGTACGTCCCCTCTCCTCCATTCATCCCCTCCATCCATCCTAACATCCCCTCCCTACCCTCCCCTCTCTTCTCCCCTACTCTTCTCCCCCCTGCTGCATCTACCCATACCAATACTGATGACTCCGTATCATGTTAGATCGCCCTCCCGATATGGCGCACAGACGTCGACAGGCACGTCCGCAAGCACGTCCCCGAGCACCAGCGGTACCTCCACGATAAGGGCTTCTTTGACGAGTAGACCCTTCCTCCTTCTTTCTTCCTGCCTTTATTTCTTCTTTTCTTGGTGCTTTGTTCTTTCGCCCTTTGTGTCTTTGTTTCTTGACATCGATAAAACCCTCTTGACGAAAACGACCTCGTCGACGTAAATCCAGCCGTGTTGCTGGGTAGGTGCGTCTTTCGAGGACGCTGTTCGCCGGGCGTAAGCTCTCATAGCCCCCGTTTATACGACGGAATATGAATCGGATGGTATATCGTGCATTCGAGCTGATCGGTTTTCTTTTTGGTGTTGGACGAGAGAATGTCAGGATAGGGATGGCTGAGTTCGATGTGTAGGAAAAGGCTCTTGGGTTGCGTTGGTGCGTTGAGTTCCTTTGAGAACACGCTCATAAATTATGATCCATAACCCGCTCAAATCGTCCCCTCCCTCCTCCCTCCTTCCTCACCATCCAGAAACGTCACCGGAATACGATTCGACGATACATCGAAACGTACCCCTTCAAATCCCACTCCAAGTTCGAGAAATCGACGTGTGCAAGAGAGATCCCAGGGGACGTTCAAAAGTACGTAGTACCGGGAAGGCCAGGATGTATGTTCGAGTGTCTCGTTACTGTTGCTGTACGCGTCGTGCAACGCGTGGCCCTAGCAATGCACCCCACTGACGACTACCTCACCGAC
The DNA here is from genome assembly GCA_027924225.1 of Bjerkandera adusta. Lineage (NCBI taxonomy): Eukaryota > Fungi > Basidiomycota > Agaricomycetes > Polyporales > Phanerochaetaceae > Bjerkandera > Bjerkandera adusta. The sequence continues at coordinate 14,150 of BSCZ01003013.1, forward strand.
GATTCAGACTTCTACGAGGAAGGAGTTCTCCCCGAGCAGGCACAGCTCCTGAGCGGCATTTGCTGCCAAGGCAGCAGCGCGACTTGTCGACATGCGGAGATGTAACCCAACCATCAACCCGGCGCGCTACATCCTCTTCCTCTAAACTCTTTTCTTTCGTGTGACGTTACCAGCGCAAACGCACGTCACGGACACTCAAAGCACACACAATAATAAAGGAGCAGATGTCAATAGCCATTGACGAATGTAGTGGTACAGTGTATGGAGAGGCGAGAGCGAGAACAGACGTGCAACAAGGGTGGGGGAAAACGAAGTTGTGTGTGCGTGCGTGATGTGGGGGGTAAAAAGGCGGGAGACGATAGTGATGACAATGGGGGGAGGGTGTAGGATAATGCAGAGAGAGAGACGAGCAACAACTTGAACGAATAACAATACGAGCGGCGTTTGTTGTACAGAAGCAAGGGGTCGACAGGGCGCGCGCAGCAAGATCGGCGCAACTTTCTCGACGTGGGGAGGAGTAAGTAATATGCCGGCGAGGTCGGGGTGTCGGGGAGGCGGGTGTGCGGTGGTAACGTTGCAGGGTCGGGTGGTGTTGATCCAGGAAAGCCGGGGGGAAATACTATCGACGTGCCTCTACCGTTCGCTTGGCCCAGGTTTTGTGGATAAAGCGGTGTTGTCGCCAAAGAAGGGGGAAGGGGGACGAGTGAAACAGAGCAATACAGAGAAATAAACAGACTGTCCGTTTTGAGGGGAAGAGATTGGCGAGTGCTGAACGGGGAGGGGGACAGTTTACCGGTTGTCGTCGGCCTGTCGAGGGTCTTGACGTGACGCTTGACGTGCGGTGCCGCGGCTCTAGTCGAAGTCGACCATCTCGATAGCGCCGCATTCTTCACAGTGGGCCCACATCGTGCGTTGTCCATTTAGTCCAGCAGCACAGGCCATCCGGAGTTTCGGTATCTGCGAGCAAGATTGACTACAGTACGCGGGGACGCACAAGTCGCAATATACATTCATCAGCGAACGCGTTCGATACGTCATGACAGTCGAGCCAGGCTCTCCGACCCCGCCTGCCAGAGTCTAACGAATATGGCTGTGACCTACCCATGGTGAGTGAAGTTGTTGCCCTTCGGTTGCATGAGGCCGACGGCTTTCGGACTGTTAGTGACTGATGAGTTGAGCATATGAGAGGCGTTAGCGAGGTCTGCTTCGGTTGTCGGGTAGAGGACGAAGTCGGGGTAGTACGCTGACCACGGCGTCAGCGGGCGGTCGTCGCAGAGGTATCTCCGATGCTTACGCGAACTGCTGGGTGAATTCTGAAGCGACGAGGCTTCAGAGGACATGGTGCTGGCGTTCGACGAGAGGCGCGAGTGCGTTTGGCCGAATGTGAGGGGAGTAAGGAGTCCCGAGTCCGACGACGAGTCGGACATGGCGATGTCGGAGTCGAGCTCGACGGTGCTGGGGAACGTGAACAGGTTGGGGCGCTTCGCGGTCTGGGACAACTGCGCGGTGAGCAGGGAGTGACGCGCATATGGTAACCGGGTGAACTGACCGAGTACGCGACCTCGTCCTCGAGCTCGGCGGAGAATTTACGCTTCATGGACATGGTGGGCGACGAGGGAGACGGTGAGGACGACAGCGTCTGCGGGGACCGTGGTACAGCGACGAGCTGAGGGTCGGGGAAAGAGTTAAGAGGGGGGTGAGAAGTCTGGAGCAGGCACCTTTTATCGACCCCCTATTTTGCGTTGTTGATTTCCTCCCATTTTCCAATAATTCCGCTGATGTACTGCTTACATAACCGGAAATCAGCCCTCGGCGTCGCTCGGCATCGCCTCCCATTGGCTGGCATCGGTTCTGACCCTAGATTTTGAGGGTGCGCCGGAGTTTGAACCCTGCGAGTGGGTGAGACGGCATCATATTTCCCGTCACGCACGTCACACTCGCTTTGCCAACGCGGGGGTTTCCGACGTCACACTAGGTTCGATGTAACGCCAAACTTTGTTGGGCGTCGTCGGCGCGGATTCGCCCCTGGGTCCAGGCGCACGGTCTCTGTTCCAAACATACTTATCTCTCAGAAAAAAACGACATATCCCAAAGAGCGGGCCCCAGAAAGCTTACCGAAAAGATGCGAGCAGCAAGTGCCGCCGAAGAATTCCAGGCGGGAGAGTCCGAGTCGAGGCCTCGGCGCCACCAGACACAACACCGTCGGGATCACGAGTGGCGGCCGGGGCGATGCGTCCATTCAGCGTTCCAAACGCTGTTCGCAGGGTGCATATCCGCGTCACAGCCTTCGGGCGAACCGCGACGGTCGCGACGCGCAGCGTCACCGTGACGTCTGTCCCATTCAGCGCCGTCGTGGGAACACTGCTGCTCTGAGAAGCATCAGCGCGGAGACAAATAGCATGCACTGGCGGGTGGGATCCCCCCCACTGTTTATAGCGCGCTCAGCCTTTGCGGCGGTTCGTCTCACAAAAGCGGAGATACTCGTGGTCCTTGTCGGCACCCGACTCAAGCCGCCACAGCGCCTCGAGCCGAAATCCAAACTGATTGCCCGTATGCCGTATGCGTTCATCTACCGTGGGGAGCGCCACGACGAATTGTGGGAAAGCGGAGATGAGGAACGGCTCGCTCGATACGGCCCGCTTTGCGAAGAGAAAGCGCTTGCGAACAATCGGCCGAGAGTCGACACGGAGTTGATAAGGTAGCAGAGGCCCTTATTGCGAGCGAGAATGCGAATAGTTTTGAATGTGAGAGTATTCGCCCTACTCGAGAGGTTGCTCGGGAGTAACGCTTCACCCGGCATTCTTGAAACAGTCGACCGCAGTCGCTGGCCTTGTGGTTGGGTTTGAAAGCTCCGCGACGACCCTCGTGTTGGAAAGACAGCTCGAACTTGAAAAGCGAGCCTGCAAGGTATAGACGCCACGTGGGGAAGATCACGTTGGCCACGTGGGCGCAGACGCCGAAATATCGAACACAAGAGGCGGTGGCGAAGATTGGAGGGTCGTAGGCAGTGGACACTGCACTCCAGGACGGAAATGCGACACCAATTCCGACAAGAGTATGCGATATCAAACCAAGGCCACGGGAAGACTGGAAGATGGTGAAGGGGCTCCTGACGAGCTTGAGCTTGTAGGCAAACACGGCAGCGCATATCATCAGAAGGCATCCGGAGTGGGGAGAGTAGCGACCAGAGAGCCTGGGAATAGAGATGCCAGACACATCGCAGACGTAACAGTCGGGAGTCTAGGCACAGGTGCGGGAGCGCTGGGTCTTGACTGGCCAGCGATACGACCACATCATCCGGCGTTCGTAGAGCGGAAGCACAGGACGTCTATTGCGGCGGCGCATATTCCAGTGCGGCAGCTCGAGCCCTAGGTATGAAGGTAGCAGCGCCATTTGGCGCGGTCCTGTGTACGCAGCCTTGTATCGATTTTAACACGAAAGAGTTCGTCAGGGACACAGGAATGAGAACGTACCTGGATTACCGTGTCGGCGAAGGGGCGTTCTTATGCGCCTCATGCAAAGCTTCAGCCAACAAACAGGTCGTCGCGCGAATAAGAGGACTGAGGATTCTTTGACGATGCCTGGATCAGTCCGTACACGTGGAAAAAGGCGCGCACTCGAAATCCCATCAGCAGTAGTTCTCACGCCAGTAAGGTCTCTAACTCGCGCTTCGAATATACAATTCAAAAAATGAGCTCTACCGCGTCTCAAACTCGCTGCACCCGGCTCGGACTCGAAGGTGGAAAGCGAAAGGCAGACAGCCTGAGAGCGACGGGAGAAAAACGTGGAAACGGAATGACTGGGCCGTCATCGTATGACCTGGGATATCCTACAGCAAAGATCATCCATGAGTGAATCGAGCAATTATGTGAAGTCGCCACTTACTCTCGCAGCGTTGAATGATTGGCGATAAACTTGTCGAACTCCCCGCACGCCAAATTGTACTCCTCGTAACCTTCGCATGCTTCTTTGTAGACCTTCGCCATTGCAACTGCTGCGGCAGTGACTCCATCGTCGTTCCGGAAGTCGGGTTTCTCGAAGATCTTGATCAGGCATTCGGCGATGTGGAAAACCGCCTGGGAGGCGACGAAAGTGGGGATGTTGAGGCCGTCCCGTTGCGTGTGGGCTCTGAGGCTCCCGAGGTTGTGATAGAGGTGTTGTTTCATTACGCCGTCTTCGAGGCCGAGGTTCTTGCCGAAGACAGACAGGACTTCCATCAATTGGGTGCGCAAGTCGGGGATGGAGTCCATTGAAATATCGGGAGAGGCAATGGCGTATAGTGCTGTGGCTGTCGACGCAACCGCACAGTCGAACGCGCACATCGTCATAGTCGTGACGTAGCGCGAAGGTCCCACAAAGTACTGTGCACCTGCGCATATCTTGTACGCCCACGCGATCAAGTCCGTTAGGTCTGTTGCAAATATCTTGTCATGACATCGTCTCGGGTGTTCAGTAGAACGAGGTACTCACCAGAGGCCGTATATGCTCCTTTGCCTTCGAATGCATAGAGATACAGGAAGACAGTCGGCCAACGCCAGTGTATACTTGGCATGCCCTGTACGCTTTGCCGGAGACGCACACCCATCAATATGTCTTTGAATAACTGCACTTCTTTCGAGCCGCCTTGGAGGAAAGTGTGATGGTACAGCAACGCGAGGGCCGATCCACCGTGTGCATCCCCGTTATCGCTCCTATTTCCGTACATCAACTTCGTGCTGGTGTAGGGCTGTGGCGGCGCCCAGTTATTGTCCGCGATCCATGCAAATTTGCCCGATTCATCACCCTCCTGGGGGACGAACGACTTGGAGAGTATCTTGTATATTCCGGTTGAGCGTCGGAGGGCACGTTCAACTCCACTGTAGATGGGCGTCCGGACGACGAACCACTGGTTAAAGTCGAAAAAGTTCCGACCCATTGATAAGGCCGCCCAACGAAGACCCGCACGGATGCGTTCGAGCGGTGGGAGGTCGTATAGGCAATCGGCCACCTTTTCGACGCTCTCGGTAGGTACGCCTATAGCCGACCAGCAGAATGCCGATATATCAATATCCGACATGTGCTTTTGGATAAAATCGCTCTCGCGGGCGGTCCAGAAATGGTCGGATTCGTAGGGGTGGCGGGAGAAGAGCGATCGCAAGTGGTAGTAGAGCCACGCATCGACGCTGTCGATGGTGTGCATGAATATGGGATGGAAGCGGGCGATAGAATGGTTGGCTTGTGACCTGGACGGAGTAACCGACATCACTATGTTCCATACCACCATGGACAAACCATAGGTAAGCGCAACGATAGAGAGTAGGAGCACCATCGCCGTGGCAATCACGGACAAGGAACACCATCGGATGATCGTCCAGAGCGTCGGGAGTAACGGTGATTTGTAAGGGCATTGTGACCAGACGAGTGGACATGCAGATGCGATGATAAAAGGTCCTACGATGCCGGTCGGCGGTGATGACGATGAGGAGAGCAACAAAGACTGTGGTGTTGACCGTCTGCATGAACAGTAAGAGGCTTGCGAGGAGCAGGATTACAGAGAGCTGCACGACGACCGGAAGGAGAGAGATGATGGTGGGCACTTGCCAGTCGGCCAGACCATCATGGTGAAACTGCCTCAGTCGTACAGCATCGCGGACAGCCATTTGCCGGGGACGGGAAACACGTCGAATCCATTGCTGGGCGGTGATTGCCATGAACGCGGAGAGGCGGGTGAGGGAGAGACTGATGGTCCAGAGCGTGTTGACTTGCACATCGCTGCGGTTTGCTTGGAATTGTGCACTAGAAGATGGAGGTTGGAACGTGGAATTGGCGAACTTCGACCCCACGGAAAATGAGGACATCTGCTGAGATATCTGGGCCAGCAAATTGACCGTTTTGTCTTCCTGAAGCGAAGGGATTGTGACAACGATGAACCCTGTGACCACTGCAGAGAATAGACCGGTCTTTGGGGGCGTCATTATCAGGGGTAGAAGTGACCATTGATCACGCACAAAGGTGAGTAGATTCGCAAGTTCTTCTTTCCAATTATCTAGCATCTTTTCATCGGAACCATCCATTGCTTCGAGAAGCGTCTTCCAACCGTCTGTGTTCTGCGAAGAGTTAGAAAACAGTGTGGTATTTGTGAACGGACTTACATCCGGTGCGCTTTCGTTATCCGTGGCGCCACCAGATGGGGGGATATCGTCACGTACAACACACTGCAAGCCTGTGAGACCGCGAACCACCTGCCCGTGGACCACTACTCACTTCATTTGGATCCAAAGGCGAGCCCTCTACTCGGCTATTATCGTAGGAATCCGGATCCGAAGGGACCAGAATCGGTTCTGGAGAAACTGGCTGTAAAGGAGGTGTAGGTGAAGGAACCAGACTTGGTTCTGGAGAAACTGGTTCCAAAGGAGGTATTTGCGAAGGGATCAGAATTGGTTCTGGGGAAATCGGTTGCAAAGGAGGTATTTGCGGAGGAACCTGGCCGGTAGAGGGGATCGCTTCTGGAGAACCTGGCTGAAAAGGAGGCATTTGCGAAGAGACTGAGCCTCCAGAGCCTCGGAACTGCACCAGTTTTATTCGTGCGGCTTTGTGCTCGACTCGTCAGCCAAAGAGACTCCTCAACACGAATAAATTCAAACACACCTCTATGAGAGGGTCCCATCGCGAGGATGATATTGAAGGAGGATGGTGCAGGCCGTAAGTGGTAGGGAATTCGAAGAGCCAAGCGAGGAGGAAGGGGACTGGCTCCGAAGGCGCAGAGCTTATAACACATACGGGGGCGGTATATATGGATCGTCCTGGATAAATCCACAGCAAGATCCGGCTGGCAGCGCATGTGCTCCTCGAAGATACATATCCCTCGAAGTGACATTGCAGATGCGCCGCAAACGATGAACAAGATGGCCTTTCACCGGGCGCGAGGAAACTGTCACTAGATGTGGAAATTAGCGTCACCAGGGTTGGTCGTAGACATACTATTGTCATTGAGCCATCCGCCCATATGTTCGTGAAATGCCACGAACCGCGAGGACGATCACCTCCGAAGTTTGAGTCGGTCATGCCGGGCAGTGAGCAAGCAGCTATCGGGCGGATTTCGACAACGAGTGATTCATAGTGGTGGTTGGGATGAAACACGTAGAGATAGTACGCTGTATGCGGGGTAGGAGCAAGCAAGCGAAACCAGAAGGCCACGGTGAAAGGCAAAGGGAGCGGGCCCACGTGGAAGCAAATCAGAGTCGACACGTGGAGACAAGCGCCTGCCCACGGCGTCGAAGAACGACGAACGGGACATGCCACCTGTGCGAAGTGATAATACGTAGCTGCCAAAGAGTAAAAGGGCCTCTTTATGACCTGAGCTTTCTGCGGAAAAGGGCCAGCCAACTTTACAATACGACGAATCGAACGGATCGAAGTACCCGACGCACCGAAGGACACTTCTCGTCGTGCGCCTCGTTCCAAGTCCAGACACACATCGGGCCAAGACGTAGAACTCCGGTCGTTTGGCGGATCCTTGACCTGAGACTAATCGGGTCACGGATGCACCAAATGACCGGGTTAAGAGACACCTTGGATTGCGTCTGACTGGCTGAACGGCGAAAGAAGGTGACTTGGATGTTGGAAGGATTATTGGATCATCGCAAGAACGGTGAAAGAAACGGCAACGCGAAGGCGTAAAGTTGGCCTGAGCAGGAGGAATATTGGTTAGAGATGATCCTGGAAAAGGACGGGTAGAACGGCCACAGGCGAGTTACACTGGCGACTCTGAGACGAGCCTCGTCTTCAGGTTGGAGTACATCAAAAGGCGGTGAAGTTCCCCAGCTTGATACATATGGAGGGATCCGCGGCGGGCGCAGCGCACGGCGGCATATAGAATATGAAAAGATCAATCCAGTCTATGAGATGTAGGAGAATACGCACCGAAGCACCTCTTTTGTTCGAGACCTGCCTCCGAGGCGGCACAGCACGGTCGGTGGACGAGCGCAATGATACCTCCCTCTCAAGCAATGTATAACAGAGACTTTCAACCCTGTGCGCGCCCACATTTTATCGCATTCGGCCTCGGTGGAGGCGAAATGCGACAACGGGTAGTCAACGACGGCAAGAAGTTTCTTTTATACAGCCTGACATAGGTCGGCATGTGGTAGACAGAGTTCAGGACGGGGTTGCTGGTGATAGGGAGGATGGTGGTTCTAGGTCAAGGTAGTAGGAACACAACGAACGGCATTGAGGATTATATGCCTTTCGGGAAGGGTGTCCAAGCTCAGACAAAGGATAGGTCGAGCGGAGTGTGAATTGCCCGATTATACGTGAGATGGGCCTGATATGGAAGGCGTTGCTGGAATCGATGGGATTCGGGTTGTAGTGGATACGTGGGGAAGGAAGATGACAACTACGACGGACTTTCGATAATATTGGTACGTGCTTGGGTTGAATGAGGGCATCGCCACTAAAACTCGACGTTGTTATCCCTGAAAATTCGAGATCGTAGACATCAGCACCTTTCTCGTATAAAGGAAGCAGACACACGTCTGCTCTACAACTGTGATTCTCGAGCGAAGTGGGCAGCACGATAAAGTCAGCGGAGTCTGAATATGTGGTAGCATGTCCGGATATGGAAGGTGTTGTTCGTGAGAGTCGGTGCAGGACACTGCGCATTGATGAGTGCATCGGCGAGTGTAAAGCGAGGACCTCATGAACAAAATCCTAAGCCACCGCAAATATGACATATGAGCCGCGTCAGTTCGCGATGCAAGGTATAACCCATGACGTACCAGCGGAACATTCGCCCTGTCGTCGTTCTCGAACCCACGAAGTTCCAACACCGAACCCCGGGGACAACGTGACAGCATCCGATTCCCCCACGGGTGGTCGTGCGGTGCGGGTCCATACGTTCCTCGCCGACGATAGATCTTCTCCAACTTCAAAGACAGCGGCAGCATACAGACCGCACGCGTGACCTGAGACGACACAACACAAAGTACTGATTAACGCGTCGCCGTCTTCCAGAAGTGTGGTTTAAACTTACGGTGGTCGAACACGCGGGCGAGAAGAAATCGCGCGCGCGTCGGCGCTGTGTGCTCCACCACAGCAGATCGGGGAGAAGCGTGTGTCGCGGCGATGCTTCAAGCTCTACTCCACGACGCCCTGTGAGCCAACGTGCTGGAGGGAGGAGACGCCAGATTCGACTGGGGTCTGATGAGCGTAGAATGCAGGATTTACCGGTCGAAGGAAGTCGTCCCCGTCGATCCGTGGAGGTTCTCGAGGAGAACACTCATGTGTTCAATAGTGCGTTTAATTGTCCGAGGCGTGGGTCCGGTGTACTGACGAATATGCACAGCTCTTGACGGGGTATCCTAGATGCGTATGTGGGGCGATACCGGTGTCCCAGGATTCGGCTCCGAGACTGCAATTGACAAGGTTGGGTATGATGTACGTGTGCTATGGCGGGCTGACCGTATATGGGCGGCGGAGGGAAATGGATGAGCGAGATTTCGGGATACGCCCGTCCCTACTGCTTGAGCAGTTCGACGAGCACCGCGCGTTGCAGCGCTGGCTGGATGCTATTGCCATCCGTGATGTCGTCCTTGGCTCTGAAACTCCCAACGAAATAGTCGAGTTCTTGGCGCGTCCTTGGGACTAGAAAAAATACTACGTCGATCGAAATCTTTTCGCGGCGTCAGTGAGCAACACGGGGCAAGCATACAGCGGGCGCACTTACGATCGCACGTCAAATTGGGGGAGGTCCGGGGGGTGAAGGTACTGGCAGAGGCTTGAGAGGGCCGTCTGACGGAAACGGTTGCGACGGGCTTGAGACCCCATGGTCCTCGCGGGTGTAGTAGCATCGTCCCGCCGTGCTAGCGTGGGTTCCAGGGACGCTATGTCCGGTCGCTGGGCCCTGGTGTGCGGCATCCGTCGGTGTTCGTGATGTTCACCCGACGGCGAGTGGTGGCGTGCGGAATTGCAAAATCCCCCTTTGTGGGTAAACGGTCGGGTGGTGGACCCCTGGTACTCACTTTGCGCCGTGGGCGTAGCGGCCGTCGGGGTCCCGTTGATGCGTCGGCCTCCAAGCCAATTTGATGCTAGCGCCGATTTTGTGAGGACGATCGGACCGAGGAGTGCGATCAGCCTTTACGCCACCCTGGTCGTCCATGCTCTTTCCGGAACGGCGCCTACGTCATCGACCACCGTCGCAACAGCGACGAAGATGTGCTGGTCACCGTCGCCCGCCCTCTTTGTCGCCGTGAGGCGCGCTGCCGTACAGGTGCGCGGATGGTGAATTGGAGAAGAAACAGTCGCGACGATAGCACGGGAGCGCAGATGACCTCGCTTCGTGATGGGGCGCGCGTCTGGTGATCGCGCTTTGATGATATCGAGGATGCGGCGACGGCACTCGTCTCCCCACGTCCCCACGTCCCCACGCGCACAAATCTGGGGCTGCTCTTCTTGCACTGCGTTCTGTGCCTGGCTGCTGCGCGTCCTGGCGCACGCACGGCATGAACAAAACGACGATTTCCAGCTCTTGGACCCGTCCGTAGACTATTTGTATATATCGTGTGCCGGTAATCTGGTATTTCGAGTGACTGACTGAGTGGCCTCCCATAGGGATTTAGAACACAATTTCTGAATTTTGGAAACCCCAGCGTGACAGCGGGAGAAGCTGATCGTCACTATGTTTCACCGCCCCCCGACGCGTCGGGATTCGTCGGGAGGGGCGCACTCGGCTCCCCTGGGCCAAATTGCCCGGGAAAAGTGCGAGGATTGCCATTTCTGCTCTACAAAGTATCTTCGAGGTATAGTGTAGGGTGTTAGACTTGAACCAAGGAGGGGACAGCACGTCTACACCCAGAATCAGCTGCAGACGTCATTTGGGGTCACAACCCCTGTCACAGCCGAAATTTGGAAACGATTTAGAAACGATGTGTTCTGAACGTGTTCTAAATCCTACGGGAAGTCACTCACTGCTACCTTGAGGTTCGTATACGGTCTCGGAGACGGCTGTGCGAAGGTATATGTCAAAATTGGCTGCAAACGGAAAGTTCTGGACAAGTATGAACCTTGTGGTGGTATTCTGGACTCGTTCAGGTCTGTGATGACACGGCTTACGCTGATGTGGGGTTGCAAGTGCGGTTCTTGCCAGAACATAGGCGACCTTCTTCAAACCCACAAGCTACACCTCAAGCCGCACATTTATTTCTAACCGAAATGTGGTAGCCACCAGCGATACACAGCCGGATATTTTGGCCGCCTCGTGCCGGTATTGTTACAACGCTGGTGCACGGATCCTGACCAGCGATTTCGGAATGTGAAATGCACGGAGGACGACGAAAAAGCGGATGAGCGGCGTGTCAACTCTGTGCCGAGCCGCTGGCGAGCGGCACGGTCGTCCCGGGGATACGCTCTGTCCGCCGGCGAAATGAGCGGTGTCCGCAATTGGGGCGTTCAGTCTCTGTCCGAGCCCGGCGGGAAAGTGCAGGGTAGTGTGGGAGGTGCCGCAGCGCCCCCTGAGGCCGCCGTGGTAGATGACGACGAGAGATGGAGAGACGGAGAGATGGAGAGATGGAGGCGGGATGCGGGATGCGGCGGTGCCCTGGAAATTTGCCTTTGCTCCACTCGTCAGGCTTGCCAGATCCGGATGAATGGTATCTGCATGTGGAGAAGCAGGGTTCTGATCGCGCCGGGCGCCTGCGCGCTGTGCGGGGCGCGTATATAATCTCTCCCTCCGCCCCGTGGGGAACTGAGTCGCGCCCCCGCACCTCCCTGCCACTCTCCTCGGTCTGCGCTCTGCACCAGGACACGCCCCGCCGACGCCTTTTCGCCATGTCCAACGAAAACGAAAAGCTCTCCGTGCAGGAGAAGGAGAAGCAGGAGGACGCCGCGTCGTCCTCCTCGGTCTCCATCCGCCACATCGACACCGTCGGCACCAACGTCAACGCCATCCTTGCGAACCCCCTCGAGGGCATCCCGCAGGAGAAGCTGCTCGCGAACGCGGCCAGGTTCGCGCGCAAGCACGACATGGAGTACCTCATCGGGGACTTTGAGAAGGGTGCGCTCGTCGCACAGGATCCCGCCGCGTTCGAGAGCCTGTCCGAGCTCAGCGAGGACGAAAAGATCCTCCTGCGCCGCGAGGTCACGCACAAGTGGGACCAGCCGTGGGAGCTGTACTACATGGTCATCCTGTGTTCGCTCGCCGCTGCAGTCCAGGGTGTACGTTCGGCCATCTATCCTAGACTGATGGCGGGAAACTGATCCATCAATTCCCCCCAGATGGACGAGTCCGTCATCAACGGTGCCAACCTGTTCTTTGCACCCCAGTTCGGCATCGACCCCAATGCCCAGGACGGTAACGCCGGCCGCAACCAGTGGCTACTTGGCTTGGTGAACTCTGCACCATACGTGAGTCCGTTTTCACAGCGCCTCGCGACGCTTATCTGACATGCCGTGCCCTCAGCTCTGCTGCGGCGTTATCTCGTGCTGGCTCACCGCCCCGTTGAACAACTGGCTCGGACGCCGAGGTACAATCTTCGTCACCGCGTTTTTCTCTTTCGCCACTTGCATCTGGCAGGGTGTTACCAACTCATGGCAGCACCTCTTCGTCGCCCGTTTCATCCTCGGTTTCGGTATCGGCCCCAAGTCTACGACTGTCCCCGTCTACGCTGCAGAGTGCGCCCCCGCGGTCATCCGTGGTGCGCTCGTTATGATGTGGTATGTGCAAATTTCTCGACATATGATGTTCTTCGGTGGCTAACACTGTCATCAGGCAAATGTGGACCGCGTTCGGCATCATGATCGGTAACGTCATGGACTTGGCATTCTACCATGTGCCCGACACTCACAACATCACCGGTCTCAACTGGCGTCTCATGCTTGGAAGTGTACGTGCTATTTTCATCCCGATCTCCGCGATCCGTAATGCTGACCTTCCGCGCGACAGGCTGGTGTTCCCGCTCTCATTATCATGAGCCAAGTGTTCTTCTGCCCTGAGTCACCCCGTTGGCTCATCTCTAGGGGTCGCTACCACGACGCGTTCAAGTCTCTCCGTCGCCTGCGTCAGAGCAACCTCCAGGCTGCGCGTGACTTGTATTGTACGTATTTACCTCCGTCTTTTCCAACATCTCGCTCACGTCCATTGTAGACATTCATGTTCTTCTCGAGGCGGAAGAGGCCATCAGCACCGGACGCAGCCCCTTCTACGAGCTGTTCCACATTCCCCGCAACCGCCGCGCCATGTATGCCTCCACGATCGTCATGTTCATGCAGCAGTTCTGCGGTGTCAACGTGATCGCGTACTACTCGTCCAACATCTTCGCCCAGTCTGGCTTCAACGAGATCCAGGCGCTCCTTGCGTCCTTCGGCTTCGGTCTTATCAACTGGCTCTTCGCCTTCCCCGCCGTGTACACCATCGACACCTTCGGTCGTCGCAATTTGCTCCTCACGACCTTCCCGCTCATGGCCATCTTCCTGCTCCTCTCCGGCTTCTCGTTCTTCATTCCAGAAGGCAATGGTCGTCTTGCCGTCGTCGCACTCGGTATCTACCTCTTCGGCATGGCGTACTCGCCTGGTGAAGGTCCTGTACCGTTCACGTACTCCGCTGAGGCGTACCCGCTCTCTGTGCGTGACATTGGAATGTCTTGGGCTACGTCCGTGCTCTGGTTCTTCAACTTCGTCGTTGCGATCACCTTCCCCCGTCTCCTGGGTGCGTTCACGCCCCAGGGCGCGTTCGGATGGTACGCAGGCTGGAACGTCATCGGCTTCGTCCTCATCCTGTTGTTCGTTCCCGAGACGAAGGCGCTCTCCCTCGAAGAACTCGACCAAGGTCCGTCGTTTTGTTCTTCCCATTGCTTGCTATTTGCTGACATGTTCTTGTCCAGTGTTCTCTGTACCCACTGCGACGCACGCATCGTACCAGCTCAAGGCCCTTCCGCACAACATCAAGAAGTACATCTTCCGCATGAACGTCGAGCCCCTCCCACCTCTGTACGAGCACGAGGTCGTCCCAGGGGGCAAGAAGCACTACGCCCCCGGCGGTGCTGGCCACGCATAACCATCTACGCCCTCGCCATTTCCCCATCCCACTATCCGGGAACGCTTTGCAACGACCTATCCGCACCAACGTCATACCCCCGCTGCATGTTGTTTGGTACTAATACGTGTCCTAATGTCCTTCATTCCTACCCCCATACTCGCTTTTACTATGGGCGTAGCACGACTCTTACTATCCTCTGCTTCGATTTTTACCATGTATTTTTAGTTCGACGATGATGTGTACTGACTACTACTATTGTCTTTGGAAACACCTCTAAACACCCTATATCGTCCCCCCGCGTGAGACCTGAAACATTGGAGAGGCGCAACATTATGTATAATTGTCCCTGGTGCGATTGGGCCGTGCGCGGCGTCGGGGTCGCAACGACGTCATCTGCCCAGTGCCCGATCCTGTGGGTTTCAATTGTGCGATCGGGCGCCTTCGGCCCTGGTGTGCCGGTGCGAGTCGTCGCATGCGTTTCACCCTTGCGAGGTCACTTGCTCAACGCTCGACTCTTCCTTTTTTGTGCGCTAGGGTCGATGGGGGTATGGCTGGGATCGGAGGACGGAGGTATGTTTTTGAGGAGGTGGAGGGTGGGTGTTTCGGATGTGTGCCGGTGCGGGGCGGCGGAGGGAGGAAGATGGACGGCGGAAGGCGGGAGGTGGAAGGTAGGGGGATGGTGATGGTGCGAAGGTATGTCGCTGCGTTTGCTCGTACCTTTTGGAGAACTCATTTGGCCTCTAGGAACTACACGTAGCAGCTTTACAATATCCTGCTTTGTATGAGACCCTCGGTAGTGACTATAACGCTCCTTTCCACTTCCGACGACGTCGATACTCGCCCATCCGACACGGTCTCTTCAGCATACCCTCACAGTCAAGGCTTGTTCTACTAAACTAAGGCCGCTCATATCGCTCTCCTGGCGTTGCGCCGACTGTGGTTGTGATGAGAGGCAACGAGCGATTCTCGTTGCCTCGGGGGTGCCACTTGACCACGACGCTCTGCCTCCTTCCTCACGTACGGGCCCCCGACATGCGGGTGCCGCCTTTCTCGTCTCGCAGATCAGACGTATTCGTTCTTTGGCGAGCATGTCAACATTGGGGTGGACGAGCTCTGATGCGACCGCATGCTTCACTCCCTTGGACGCGGTCGGTCTCGAGTCTCGGTGCGTTTCTCTGTTTCGTATTCTGTCATCTGCTCAGACCCTTGCGCCACGTAGGCCCTTGGCCCTGCATTCAACGACGACGATCACGTATAGTGCGTCCGCATCTCGACTGTTCGCTTACAGCTACCCTGCATGCTCAGAAATCTTCACGTTCGTGTCCCGTGTCCAAGCCTCGTCTGGGATGCTTGATGGCTGCGAGAGCACGAACTTGCCATCGTACCACTGGGGACGATGTGTTGTTGATTTTATTATTGTGGTCTGACCTGACGCATATCACATCTCTGCAGTCTGACTGTACCTCGTCTTAATGGCTTCTTTCTTGGGTGATCTCGTTCTAGCGCTGCGTTGCGAAGTTTTCTACCTCCCCCATCGAGCGGACCCTGGAGCGAGTTCGGTACGTTTCTTACTCGTCATGTCTTTTTGCCACCTTCTTCATACAAAAATACTTTCCATATCAGGCCAGACGTGCTATCAAACAGTTCGCACTCCGCTCGACATATCCTTTGTCTGAGCTGACACCTTCCTTGAATGACTTTATAGCCCTTGACCCTATCCCTTATATTCTCACCATCTTGTCCTCGAACCGTCATCTCACCCTGAACATTCCTCGTCCTGAACGCTGTCTACTTTTCTTTTCGAGTCTTGCTTCCGCCTGTTATCGCACTTTGCCTCGACTGGGAGTCGAGTGGGATAAGCGGCTGGTGCAGGAGGTGTCGATAGACTTTGGTGTTTATCGCCTCAGACGAAAGTATCGTTACGCTCGGCCATCGACGACCATGCCATGCCGCGTCGCATCATCGTAGTACGCAGGTCTCGGGCAAATGAGGTGTTCCAACCTGCCTTGCTGGTGCGCTTTCATCTGCATGCACGAACTGATTCGTGATGACTCGATAGCTGTTGTACGCCACGCTTGCCGCGGAGTCCTGCGCGCACTTCAAACTGGGGACCTTTACCTCTTTCCGACGCCCTCCAGCCGCGAGGTTCGTCTCATGTCAGCTATCAACATGCGCGTATAGTTGACCAGATCATCTATCACCCTAGGGACCAGTGGAACTATCAATTGCGTCCGCTATGGCCCTCTTGTGGCTGTCTAACCCCTGGACGTGCGTCCTTCGTCAGCGTCATCCTCGACCGATCCTCCTCCTTTCCAGCGCATCCCTACGCTTCCGCGTCGCCGCCCCTTCATCTCTACATATCCGACAATAAAGATGAGTCCTTCCGCTGGAATGTGGGTCACTCGTTGCCGTTCAGCCGGTCCGAGGCCATTCGGAGTGGCCCTTGACCCAGCTATTTCCCGTGTTTCCACTCTGGGTAGCGCCAGGTTGGAAACATCGCAAATAAAGGGAGGACTGCGCCTTGGACCGATGTGCTTCTGGAGCTTACAATAAGGTGGGTGTTTCTTCGTCTGGGTCTTGAACCCTTTTCGCGGACACCCTCGCGCAGCTACCGACCCGACTTATACGCACAACACTTGTCATATCTGGACATACCACCTCTACCGCCAGACGCAATAGGTCGCAACGACCACGAGGTTACCAGACTGCCCGTACATGCACAGCCACTCGTCTTGTTCGTCCCGCCCACGTGTTACGCACGAAGCATCACAGCCACGCTACAATGGCCACGGTTCGTCGAGTATAAGAAGACGTTGTAGCTGCCGCCCACCTTAACGACACTGCACCATGAACTCTCCGCCCATCGACCACGAACATCCCCAGCTGGCCCAGCTTCTCCAAAGCCGGAATGCATATTTCCTCGACCTCTCCGACGATCTTCTGAACAAGATAAGACATTCCCTCCCTGTCGGTGACCTGTTCTCCCACCTGGCGTTGCGAAGAACATGCAGTCGGATGTTGAAACTCTACGATTGTGACGATCACTTCGGGGAGGCTATCTGTCGTGAGCGGCTCTTGGGAAGGCCACGCTGCGTTGCGCACAAGTCGTGGATATGGGTTGCGTGCACGTTTGCGAAGCACTACACAGAATGTATGTCGACGGAGGGCCTGTGTTGTTACCCATGTACGTTTACTATTCATTAGCGCTATAACGACGCGCTAACGCTAGTAATGCTAGGTAATACTTTATGGCTTCTCGCAAGACATCAAACAAATCAGGAGAAGGTATGTTGCCCAGTATCACTATTGGTTATATGTCAACGACGACCTTGGATCAGATTCACTTCCCCCCACACAATTATCATTTGGTCTCTTCGACCTGAATATCAACATATCTGTAGATGGGATAAAAACAGAAGGCAGAAGATGGGACGCCCACGGCGCATCGTGGTGTCGTCTTGCGGTGATTCCCCCAGTTGACGTGCTCAGGGTAAACATACTGCATACTTACTGCATCGTCAAAAACGAAGACGGCGTGACAGTTTGGGACGTCCTGGACGCGGTACGCACCTGGTAAGCTACGTTTATTCCTGATAGGCTGAATGATATTGAACATTCATCGACGATCAACTGCAGTGTCTTGACGAGCTCGGATTTCTCGTTGGAAGAGCTAGCATATTTCATGCTCAAGGACGCTGTCAGATTTCCCATGATTTATCAGCTCATAAACGACTTGTGCTCCACAGAGTATAACGAATACGAAATGATTCTGAAGGACATATGAGTTGGATGTGATTTGAGACATATGTCATAACACTCACACCTTTATCAGCCTTCATGATCCACATGATCTTGACGAAAGCATCCTGTGGCTCGCGCGAGCTGCTGCGGATTTCCTTGGCAAGAAGGCAAGTTTCGCGCCGAGGGACATGTTCGATGCTATACTTTTCTACGCCGATCCGAAGGGCACCGAGGGTACTATTCCCGAGCTCCTCAGCAAGATTCGTACACGTTTCCCCGTGGCACAGAAGTCGATTTGCTACCAGATCGTACAGTTGTATTCATCCCTCCGTGCGTTTGCTCCCATCTTGTAAGCATATCCCGCCCCCCCCGCTTTATTCACAAGATGTCTGACGGATCCCGATTTTGGCAGTTACTTCCAGGGCCTGAAGAATTTACGTCTAGAGAAGTATGAAGACCGTGCAGAACTTACCGTCGATACAGATTGGGACACTTTTTCGTGAAGTAAACGACATGTCAGGCTCGGAGTTTGACACGAATTTTGCGCATCCTATCGTAGATGGACGGCGTTGACACACAGATAAATCGATTTACGCATGGAACGGACTGTTTGGGTCGATAGTGTCGTATGCTATCTAATTATCCCGATAAAATCATACCAGAACTTGAACTGAACACCTATGCATAGCTAGAGGGTAGAATTACCGTCATGGGATAGCAGCATATGCAGAAACCTAAAGAATTCGCGCCCCGATTTTTCCGCCGAGTCATGTTGTGCAGGATGTTCTACATTTCTTTCCTTCTACATCTACGCTACAGCATGCACCATCACAAATACATTTCTAGTTTCCGTCTAGGCTCTGTTCGGACTCATATGCCCGTTTTGTGTACAACGCAACCCCCCTTCGAAGATGTTTATAGCACCTTCTCGGTGAGGCCCAAGCCCTCCGCCTCGAGGACCTTGCGGATGGGGTCGCAGATCTCCTTGGTGTAGGGCGCGAGGACACCAGGGGTGTTGATGACGCCGTCGAGGACGAGCTGGGTCGCGATACCGCAGGGAAGGCCGACGGTGAGGGCCATAGCGGAGTGGCCGAGGGGGTTGCCGTACGCCTCGAGGGTGGAGGTGATGGTGTCGGTCTTGCCGTCGGCCCACTCGACGATGAACTTGTGCTGGAGCATGACGAGGTCACGTTCGCCTTCCTCGTACTGCATCAGCGCCTCGAGTTGCGCGCAGAGCGTGTCGAGGAGGTTGCCTTGGCGAGGCTTGATCTTCTCCTGCGAGAACATACCGATCCAGCGCATGCCGGAAACGATGCGTGACGCCTCTGACTCGTCGGGGAACGCGCAAACTTCGTTGATGCGTGCGACAAGGGTGCTATAAACGGATCAAATCAGTACGAGCTTCTTTCAATGAACACAATACTGACCTCTCCTGAGCATCGGCGGCGCCGGTAGTCTTCTGAGTGACCTGCGCCCAGGTGAGGCTCTCGTTGAGCCAGTCCTTGGCTTCAGCGTCGAGCCAGCCGAGCTGAACGAGCGCCTTGATGAACTCGGGGAATCCCTGGTAGCGAAGCGTGCCGCGGACGACGGTCTCAGCCTCAGGGATGTTGTACCACTCGCGGAAGGGGACGGAGTTACGGTTGGGGTACGCGACGAACGCGAAGGCGGGGGAGATGAAGTACGGCTTAGCATAGCCCATGAGCGCCTTGCCGTCGATATCGAGCTGCTGACCCTTCGCAAGGTAGGCGGCAGAGTTGAGCAGCGCGAGAAGAACACCGCGTGAAGACCATGAGAACTTGTATCCGAGAGGGTTACCAGAGCATTCGGGCGCGGGAAGACCACCACAGTACGACAGGAACTGCTTGACCTTGCCGCCCTTCGCGTGGACCTCGTCGATCGTCTTGACGGCGTACAAGTGGTCGATGCCAGGGTCAAGACCGATCTCGTTCATGACGACGATACCGGCCTCCTTGGCTGCCGCATCGAGCTCGCGCATGGCGGGGCTGACGTAGCTGGTGGTCACAACGTGCGTCTTGCCCTTGATCGCGGCCTTGATTACGTCGGCGTGGTGGGTGTAGGGGATGAGGGAGATGACGAGGTCGTGCGCGGCGACTGCCTTCTCCAGCGCGGCCGCGTCGCTCACGTCGAGCGAAACCGCAGTTGTGTTAGGAAGGTCCGCGACGAACTCTTGCGCGGTCTTAAGCGTGCGGCACGCAACCGTGAGGCTGTTGGAGGCATCGCGGACAATGTACTCTGCAGCAGGCTTCGCGACGAAGCCACTTCCCAGGAGCAAGATCTTCTTGGGCGCCTTGGTCGATCCCAGCGCGCGACCAAACGTCGGCAGGACGTTCTTGCCCTCGGCGAGCATGGCGCGACCGAACTCGGGGAGGACAAAGGCGGCGCGGTGGACCTGGTCGTTGTAGTAACGCGTCTGGGAGACCTTGCGCAGGGGCTCCTTGAGGTTGCGGCCCGCTTCCTTAGAGCAGATGAGGAAACCGATCTGGCCGGACGGGTAGGTGGGGATGGTGGTGTACGCATACTCTGCCACGGCAAAAATCTTGCTCGTGGTTTCAACGAGCTCTTTGATGAGGGGGAGGTGCAGCCACAGGCACTCGGCCTGAGTCGAGATGTGCCCGCCGGGTGTAAGGGCGGCGTGCAGAAGCTCGAAGTACGGCTTCTGGAAGAGAGACTCCGCGGGGCCAACGGGGTCTGACGAGTCGGTAATGATGACATCGTAGGTCGAAGTGTTCTCCGCGAGGAACTTGAAGCCGTCACCAACATGGACGGTAACGCGGGGGTCGTCGAGAAGGGAGGACATGTGGGGGAGGAACTGGCGGGACACACGGATGACGGCCTCGTCGATGTCGCACAGAACAACCTGCTTGACTCCATCGTGCTTCAGCACCTCACGCACCACTCCACCGTCTCCTCCGCCGATAACGAGGACCTTCTCCGGGTTGGGGTGACTCGCGAGTGGGATGTGTGCGATCATCTCTTGGTACGAGAACTCATCGCGTTCGGTACACTGGATAACACCGTCAAGCACGAGAACATTGCCGTACGTCTCGGACTCGAAGACAAGGACATCCTGGTAGAGGGACTTTTCGACATGGAGAATCTTCTGGACCTTGAGGGTCATCGCCTGGCCCGGCCATTGCGACGAGATCTCGCGGAACCAGCCATCTTAAAAGTCTGAATTAGACAGAGTATATCGTAGGTAAGGCAATGTGTAGTTACCTCTGATCGCGGGGTGGGTGAGAGGGGCCATGGTGGTGGTAAGAGTCAGAGAGCAATCGATGCAAAAACTAGTCTTGACACAAAGCGCCCATTGGTGGGATAACGATCGACCTATGACTCGCATCAAAACCCATCACTACATTCGATAACCAACCCGCCGCGGCCCGGCTTGAGTCAACCACATCTTGCAAAGGCCCCTTCTGCTCCACCTCCTATTCTCTTCGTCCAGCGTCCTCGTCCAATCCTAGAAGATCTCCAACTCTCGTGAAGCATCTACGAGTGCCCTCGTTATCTGTAGCGAGGAGCATATAAATGCATCGAATGGTATTTGCATTGGGAAATATGGCAATAGACTCTTTGACAACGTAGGGTGAACGACGATCTCCGTCAATGTCTACACTGCACGGGACAGTATACAGAGAGAGAGTCGGTCAGAGTTACGAGCTCGTTCTGTGACTTCGATGGGTCGAACGTCGAGGGCGGACCTTGTCCTGTCCAGTGCGTCACGGTCATCACTATACCGCTGATAACTAGAGTGAAGCATACCTTCGGGATTTTCCTTTAGTCGATGAGCATCTTCGGTCGTCACAGCAAAATACTTTGAATCCTTCATGTGGTAATCCAGAAACTGAAGCTTCTCCAGTTGCAGTAGTCGAGGCATCTTCGACTGAATGGGCTCAACAAGCGTGACGAATGGCGGCTTCTGCCGATACTCAATGATGGATGGTGTCCTCTCCAGCACGAAGGATGGCGCGCTTGGCCCGAGGTCAGCAAGGATGTCGTCGACCTTCGTCCAGGGCAGCGACACCACGAGGTCCGGATCATGGATTACAGCGGAAACGGTTCCAAGGGAGCCAGAGGGGGATATAAGCACCTGGAACCTAGTTACTCCACTCCAGGAACACCATCTCTGGAATTGTATCGCAAACTCGAAGCTATCGCCTTGCCAAGAGTATGTTAACCGAAAACTCAAACTGTGGACGCAACGTAGAATGACGCACCCGTAGCGTATATGCGTACACGAAAGGGATCATCGTGGGTGTGAGCTATGTCCGCCACGCCATCACTTGCGGGGCTGTAGACCGGGCAACAGCTCACGAGTTCTTCGATTAACTTCTCCATCACATCGTGTGCGCCTGCGAGGACCATGGGGCCCCAAATAAGTACTTCACGATGGAAGCGCAGCGTAGTACGCGTCCTGGAGAGCACCGCACGTAGAAACGTCCATGGTCGAGGACACCCGACGAGGGCCAGCGTGGCGCCTGGTCCACGAAACAAGACCGGGCGCACGGAGGCTGACGACGTGGTGTCGGCGACGACACACCGCTCAAACTCCCAATTCCGTGGCGACGTAGGCTCCCGGCTGTCATTCGGCCACGACCTAAAATCGAGTTGCCTCACAGACCGTAGCAACGCGTTCAGGTCGCCACAGTTGCGAAACACGACGTCTTTGAGTTGACAAGAGCCACCGGTTGGGAAAGTCAATGTGGATGGAGGAAGTGCCCTCGGAAGTTGAGGAAAGACAGAGCGGATAGGACGGGTTGGTTTCAAGTGTTGGGCAGTGGAGTTAGGATCTCCCTGCAGCTCCAGTTTGAGAACGTTGATGTTTGGGAAAGCCTTCTTGTGGACGAATATACGCTGAGCCCATGGTGAGTCCGTAATCTTCTGAACAGCGGTGATTATAAGGATATGTGGGGCAATGGAGAGTTCGGGCACGTGAGGAAATGTGACGAAGGATATCAAGGCGTTCGCGTCGTCTTCCGTCCGTAAACGAATGCTCTCGAAGGACAAGGGGCGAATGATAGTCGCCCAGTATCGGCATACGAGGGCACAGTTCCGAGTTTCCCGCTTGTCGAGGGCCACCAGTGATCCAGGAGTGTACATCTCTCCCCACTCGAAAGTGGTGGGCCAAGCACCGCTCAGGAGTTCCAGAACTCGACTGATGAGCTCTGGAGGGAGATCGGTGATAGTAGCCGGCATCCTGAGCATATTCAACGACCTGTTATGGACCAGAACCCTTGGGCTCACCGGTGCTACGTCAAGTTCGCCCTCGAGTGGTGGACGGCGGTGAGGAAGACGATGAGGTTCGTCGTTGATAAAGTTCATGCATAGCTGACCGGCCATGGAGACCGCAGCACGACGGGTAGAAGACGGCTATGATTGAGTTCTCCTTCTGAATGCAATAGTAATCGATATGGATCAGTTCTCACCTATTCATAACGCCTGCGTACGCGCCAGGTTTCTGACATCGCGCCTTTCGCCATCATTGTCCAGGGGCCAATCTATCGAAAAATCAATCAAGAGGAGGCTGTATACGGCCACTGGCCGTTGCGCACGTTCACAAATAGGATGCTACACATACCGAGATTTCAGTTGAATTATGCGCATTAGACGTTGCTCTGGAACATGCCTCGCTGACTCGGAGATATCTTGAAGCGCATCTCTGTAACATTCTCTTCGAGCTGAACTTTAGTGAGTGGGAACTTGGACCAAAAAGCGAGACTTACCAGTCAGATTCCAGAAATAAGTACGGCACATCGGAGATCGAAGCGACGAAGTCGAAGGACATACCCATTTTTGAGGATGACCGCGCAGTCCAACCAGCGGTGCACTGATAAGCGCCGAACTCGCACCGGAGAAAGCAGAATGAAGCCGGCATGGACGCAGTACTTACCCAGCATCACAGTTTTTCACGTCACGACCCGAGTATCACAAACAGAGCAGTAGAGCGGAGAAACGACGAGGAAAGCGTCCATTGCCATTGTCCGAAAACAGAGTATATAATACACCGTGTGCGAAAGCAGGAACAAAAATATGAGAAGGGGAGGGGAGATTCTAGTACAATGTAAGCTGGAATGTCCCATGCAATCGAACCGATATGAATGAAAAGCCGACAAAACGAGAGGAGAAAAACGAGCGAAACGAAAACTCGACGCTATACCACACTGTCGTTTTTCCCTGGCACAAGCCGCACACTCCCGCCTGGTGGCAGCTCTGCGTCGCTGTCCGCTTCCACATCGTACGCTGAAGGATGTACGAGGCTTTGGCTTTCCTCGCGGTCGTCTCGTTGGTCGCCCTTGGGGTAAGGGCGTCCACCGCTCGACGACCGTCCGAAGAGGCCGTGGTGGTGTGGCACAGATGGCGGCCGTCCGATTGTCGAAGCTTGTGACGAGGTGTATGATGGAAATGTCGCGAGCGTTGTTGTTGACGGCGAGTTCTCGAACGGATCCACACGTTGGCGGAAGGGGTCTTCGTATATTGTTGGGGGTGCTGAACGGAGGTCGCCCAATTCTTCAGTCATGAGTAGTAGTTGTGGCGGCGCATTCGGTTGTGGTTGCTACGAAACGTCAGCCGTATGTTCTATACCTGTGACAAACAAAGTACTCACTGCAATGTTCGACGCGCCAGTCCACTGCGCGTTGCGGTGCTCATGTGTCGCTTGCTGCCCCTTCCCGTCCCTCCCAGGCACTGGATAGTTGTGTACGATCTCTTCGTCGTTGAACTTGATTGTGGCCTTGCGTTCACTTGGCCGCGGCGACTGGCTCGTCATCGAGAATGTGTCTGAGCCTGCCATTGGTGGGTCGTATAGCTGATGCCGCTTTACTCCTGGAAGCCCGTCGTGTCCGCCCATCGCGGCGTAATGAGGCTGATGATCCACCGGTGGTAGGCCTGATCCATGTCGAGAGCGTGCTGTCCCGCTGAGATTGCTGCTCATGCTCATGCGCCGCGCTGTTCTTGCACGGATGATGCTGCCCATTGTACCGAAACTGCCACGAAGCGCATCCATGCCCGGGTCTTCTACCGCAGCGAGGTCCTTCTCGTCGAGTCCTTCCGTGTTGCTACGCGCGGCCTGGAGAAGGATAGTCGATCTTCTGTCGAGCCCGGGTATCTTCAGTTGCGTCGGGTCGATCTTCGACAATTGCAGGATAGTGATTCCAACACAAATGACAAGGAAGCCCATGACGAGGGTAATGATCTGGCGTGCTGGGGCGTCGAGGCCCTTGAAAAGCACGATCGTGGTGACGATCGAGAAAAAGGTGACTGTGGACCGTTAGATAACGAAAGTGAAAGGGATGCGACTTCGCTTACATATCACGTAATACGTGGGTGTTACTGAAGGGTAGATGAGCACGGAGTCAAGATAGATATGCGGGTAGTCGTACCCATGGCCGTATTAAAGAGCGCCAGCGCCACATTCAAGTAATACACCTCGGTAACTAGGGACAAACGCGTCAGTAGACGGGTGAAGTAACCTGATAGTATACGCACCGAGTGTTACTGCGATAAATACCATAAGGAAATATATGAACCAGTGCTTGAACTAGAAGGATATTCAGATACGGTTCGTGCACGACGAGCACGTCACGCACCTGATTATCGCCTTGCGCCGTTGTAACGATAGCAGAACCCAGACCCGTTGTAACGGATACGCTGATGCCGCCGATCATGCTGCAGACCATGATGTACCACAGCATACTCTTCTTGCCGTATCTATCATGAAATGAGCAACGACGCTGAGAAAATGAACAGTAACACTGACTTTGGCGCGAAGTAGAATATGATGACGAGTGCCGCGATGATGAGTAGAGACCCGTATACGATGAAGCCAGGCGATAGGAATAGCTTTTCGAACTCGGTGATCTGGCCGACCGAGTCTTCCTCAGGACCATTCAGCGCGATGATGACCGAGCCGAGCTACAACATAGTCAGTACGCGAAGAACAGGTCGGAACGAAGGGACGTACGATGCAGAGCCCACAGCCTAGCCAACCGAACAGGCTGAGGGTCTCTTTGAGGAAGAAATGCGAGAGAATGGCGCAAATGACGACTGAAAGCGCGCCCATGGGCGTGACAACGATCGCCTCGACAAAGGCATAAGCTGAATCTTCGATCAGAAACGCTCGTGCAGTAGTTATGACGTTCACGCTCACCTGCGAAATTACACAGTTCGCCGAGGATCATCACTGTAGTTATGTTGTCAGCGGTGTTCCACGGGTAAGATGGCAGGAGCAATAGCATGTGTCAGACAACGTTGACCTGAGAAACCCTGCCACCACTGCCAGAATTCCGAGAGACACAAGAAACATGGAGATTCCGCGACGAGCAAGAGCAAAACCAACACTAAGTGGAAGCTCCTCTGCCGAGCACCTACGGAAGGTGGTGACGCGTGAGACACATCCCCTCATCCGCAGTCCGACGGTGACACCACAAGGCACCACTTCGTGCTGCGCACCGACGTCCGCGTCGGACGTCGGTGAGCCCAGGCTAATTCTGATCGACAACTTGCAGCCGCCGGCTCCCCGGAATCTGTCAACTGCTGCGGAGGACGGCGTGCAGTGACATGCAGTGCATCCCGACATGCATACGCGAAGCCTGCCGCGCCGAGCGAGGCTGTAGAGCTGACCGAACGCCCCGAGTACAGCAGCGTCACCGCGCCGTTGAACTTCTCCACCGTAATCATGTTCTACACGGCATTTGAGATGCTCGGTCAGTCATACCGACTGTCCGCGCCGAGCGCGCGCACGGTGCTGCGCAGCTGTGATACAAGCCTGGACCCACCCGCGAGTCGGCATGTGGGACGAGCCAGGTACGGAGGTCGTCGACGGGGGCGGCTTTGTAGACGAATAGAAGAGGCGGAATGGACAATGCGACGGGCAGACCATCGCATATTTGTTGTTTCAGGGTAAAACTCGATAATAATAGACTCACTAATCATGCCAGTCCACCATAACGGCGACTTCAAGTATGCAACACCCTCTCCAGCCGCCTTTTGCGAATTAAGCAACCCCTTCTTTTTGAAGACGAAGCTGCTTCCGATGAGGAGACCTGAAACGATCGCTAGAATAACTCCAACGACCTGAGACAGCCGGTAAGACCCGCGCGCCCTGAACCACCGGGGCGGCATACTGGTACTGCAGGAGAGGGGGAATACGCACCTTGAGGTTTCCTGGCGCTTTGAGAGCGGCGGCGGCGGTGGTTGTGGCTGAGGCCGTCGCGGAGACGGTAGCCGAGGCGGAAGACATGACGGCACGAGGTCGTCAGTCGAGAGATTGGAAAGGGGAGAGATCGGTGGGAGAACGTAGAGGAGGGTCCACGTTATGTTGAAGAAGAGGTCGTGAGTGGAGTGGTCGTGAGCGAGGTCGTGAGGCAGAGAGGTCTACGGTGGAGAGTGCGGATATAGAGGATCATACAAAGCCCCAGTAGCCAGACGAGGGGACGGTGGGAATACAAGCAGTGACAGACCGGTGTTGTGTCGGCGAGCACGGAGAAGGAGAAGATGGATGTAGACTTCAGAGAGGCAATCGAGCGGTAAATGCCCCACTTGTCGCACTGCCGCATTCGGGGCGCGGGCGCGGATGCATTCGAACGAATTAATTCGGGTGTGCCCCTACTGCCATGGTGATGCTTCCGCTCGCCCTTTGCGTGCGCGCCGCCAGGGTAGCTGTTCGCTGTGTCGCGCCATCTCGCCGTTGCCATCGACGTCGTCGAGCGTGCGGGTGACCGACCGCACCAGGTGGAGCTGGGCCGTCCATTTCGGGAAACCGCCACGTGCGAGCACAATACCGATTGACTCTTTTTTCTTCCAAGTTTCCTCGTAACCATCCTTGGGAGATACCACGATTTGCCTCTATCGTCGCAAAGATACCAGCCGCCGAATTCAGTGGTATATTGGAATGTCGCACAACTTGAATAGCATTGTCACAGCCTCCCACTAGGCGCTTAACGTATGTCGATTTCTTCCTCCGACAGTCTGACTGCGACAAGACTATGTATGAGGCTGCTGGAATAGTAAGAGGTCAGAATTTTTGTCACCGCGTACACTTGATACTCATTGCGTCTTCTCAGATTCTCCTTCGCCTCCTCTAACTGTCGTGAGAGGGATCCTAGCATTGTTTAGACTCGGAGGGTTGACATATAATAAGCGCCTGTGGTTCGCTCTCGGCGCGTATCGACGACAAACACCGCCATACTCCCACTTCATCCTCCGTCTCTCGTCACTCGGGGCGTGTCTGCACTCATCGCCCAGTCACGCTTCACCTCGCAATTTACAGAGTGAGGCTGGCGTCTATCAACGCATCGTACTCAGCAGGTTCGACACAACGGCCATCCTCGGACAGGGGGCGTTCTTCTGAGTCGGTCATTTCAGTCTTCAGTATGATGGCCTTTATCTGCGTAACTATGTGAGTAAATAGGAGCTTCGGCGGAAGAACTACCTTGCTGAAACTTAGACCTAGGGTCATTCTTGAGCGTTCCGTCCAACTGAATTGCATATCCGCAAGTGCTCGTTCGCGAACAACAATGCTCTCTTCTTGGAATACGATGACTTCGAAGATGCTTATCGCGTCTACCTCGACCATCTGGAGTTTCGGTATGCTCGTCCTCCGACCTGCCAGTGCCGACATATCGTCCGTCCAGAACCCAGGATCCGCTCAAGTGCACTACAGCCGCGCCGTCTAGGCCAGCTTCTTGATTTCTCTTTGTTATATTGCCCTTCACACAATGATGGAGGGATCCCGCGAAGTCAGAACCTGTTCCGTGCGTAGGTGTTATTCCCGCTAACAAAGCGGGTCTTGGAGGTCATCGGGGGAATAGATCTCACGTACGTGTTTTGTAGTGTCGCTTTGTATACCGGCGTTTTTTGCAGTAACAATCGCTTGTTATCCTGAACGTATCAGCTGTCCGTTGATGATGTCATCGTAACATCGCGTGCCCGTCTGACCTTGATAACTGACTTATATGGGGGGATCCAACTTGAACGCGCAGACAGAAAGAAAGGATCTCCCGGGCCCGGTAGTGTCGCAGATACGCTATGCAGCCGCAGCCGCAGAGCGAGGGCAGGCACGTTCGACGAGTGAGGGTAGATCTGGGAAGCGCTGGCCCATGCAAACTCCCATGCATTGCATGGGCTTTTTCATCACGCTCGAGTGACAGGTGTGTGACAAGTGACGGACAGGTTGGGCCAAAGCCCCGCTAATCCTCACTCGCGGTGCCACATTCCATCGACCCTGAGGGTTCAGAACATTTACTATCGACTTGAATGACTGCTGTCGTTCCTTCCGAACTCAGTGGGTTTTTGTTAGCGGGCTTTGCCGTGCTCGCACGGCGTTACCGATAATAATTAGGTGAGTATTCTATCAAGCCGCCCAGGGGGATCACTCTATCGCAGACGCCGTTTATGTGCCGTGCTGCGGTCTGCAGTCGGCGGTGCATGACCTTGATCACCAACGATTCCTCACTGTCCTCCTCCATTCCGAGGGTGAAGCCTAGTACCCGACTCGGTAAGCGCAAAGATCCTGGTCGATGCCGGCATCCTGAATATGTTGTAGCTATCACCGATCTCCCCGCAGAGCTCATTGGCCGGGTTCTTGAATTCCTCAGCGGTGCTTGGCCGATCACTTTCGAGTGGGGGAACGTGTATACTCTTGGTTGACTAGTATCTCTCAACAAGCATGAGATTGGGTGCTCTCGTGTGCCGATACTGGTCAACCGTCGTTCGACGCCGGTTGTTCAAGGAATTGTGTTTGCGCATAGGGGACGATGCAAACAGTCTGATATCCTTCGTCGCATTCCCCCACGCATCCGATATCTCCATCGTACAGCACATTTCAATTCCTACCCTCGTCCAGAAGATCACTGACCCACTGTGGGCTCAACGTATTTTCGTCCATAAGAAAGCGTTTCCCAAAATCTCGCAGATCAAACTCGAACTACAAGTGGATTCCACCTTCGTTCGTTGACTCGCACCGAGAAGCAATCCCTCCCGTTCGCTCGATGGTCCCTCAGCTCCCGAGAGCGCTACCCCCTTCCACGTTGACATTCCTCACCGACAGTTCATGCAAAGTTAAAAGCATTGTATTTCGCCATCACGGAGACCTGAACGCGTTTGTGCGGTCCGTGAGGCATAGTGAACATAGATTGTGGTCAACCGACAGCCAAAAGCCAATATCAACGCTCCGAATACGTCGTGGTGACGTTTGAGGATGCTCCTCAACGGGAGGAAACCTCCATAGGTGCGCTTTGTGAAGACTTTCAGCCGTACCGCTCCAATAATTATATCGTAGAAGAAGGAGTGGCTTCAACATTCGAGCCAGCGACGTTGCAGGACGAGCCCGGGGCTCCTACCTACCACCATATACTAGCTCACGTAGCGTAGCTATTCTCGTAGATCGTCACGCCCCTTACCTGGGCGCTCACCAAATAATCTACCCTCATCTTGTCGAATTCAATAACGCGCTCGCAAGTATAGCGCATGCCCGCACTTGTTACTTTGGCACGGCGAAGGTTGTCAGTATTTGCATCTGATATGTACGCCGTGCGGCGCACGAATAGAATTCAAGATGTCTCTACAAATCAACCACTAGGTGTACGAAAGAACCTGGTCGTCCGTCTCAAGGCCAAGCTCCACTCGCATGCACGGTCAGAATTACCAGGAAAAGGGGACAGATGGCTTTGGGGGTCCAAGGAGTATCCGCACAAGAAGCGGGTCCAGCTCTAAGTCGGCCTTTTGCTTTGGGGTGTTCCAATAGGTGTCGACGGTAAACCTCCCTTGGCCCAAGTGCCTTTCGAAACGTACATCGCCGAAGCCCTGGAAGTATCTGCAACGAAAGCGAAGTGTATCAGACGTGCCACAGTCCGAAACGAGGTCGAAGCACTCACAGCAGCTCGGCATACGCACGAAGAGACGAGA
The DNA here is from genome assembly GCA_027924225.1 of Bjerkandera adusta. Taxonomy (NCBI): domain Eukaryota; kingdom Fungi; phylum Basidiomycota; class Agaricomycetes; order Polyporales; family Phanerochaetaceae; genus Bjerkandera; species Bjerkandera adusta. The sequence continues at coordinate 44,823 of BSCZ01003013.1, forward strand.
ACAGGCGCAGAATCCGATACCATGTTGTCTTCGATACCAGAGGAAAACGAGCGCGAATGCTGTCAAGTACCTCGATGACCGTACCCTTGACCTCGTTGCTCTTCAGGCAGAGAAGGATGACCTTGGCGAGCTCTTCGTTTGTGTTCCACTTCAACCATATCTTCGTGTCGAGGAAGTCCAAAGCGGCTTTCACGAGTGCTATCGCGTTGTAATCGAGGCCCTGAGGATCGCCCAGGCTTGTCAAAGGCGTGAGTGTGAGAACATAAATTGCACGTTACGCGTAACTCACATGCTTTCGAGAAATAGCCGGTATCTTGGAGGATTCCGAAATGACCTACGCAACACGTCCCAGATTTCGCTGGATCTTCTGGTGTCCGCGAGGATGAATTCAAAGAGCTCCTTGAACAATACGTCTGGGCTTTTCGAGACGCTGAATATGGTGAATGGAGCACGTTAACTGTCAAGCTCAGCATGTCTGAGGTAGATGTTGCTTACAAGGAACGCACAGCGTCGAGGACGTCTCGAACTGTTACCCCGTCCTCGTTCTCGACAATGCAGTGGGTATGAAAGATTTTCACCTTGAGAGTATTGACCGACGGAAGCACTGCAAGGCGACACCATGATACGCGATGAACACGTTCCTCCATGTATCTAGACCGCGACATGTTGATGTTGAGATCGCAGAGATTGAATCCAGTTCTCAAGCGGACGGAGGGGTGTACCGGGATCCCATTGACCACGACGAGGCTGCTGCGTTCCAGAATGCTTGGCGTACCTTTCGTATCCCAGTGTATGTTCGAGGTTTTGATCACCTCCCACCTGTTCTTCTGGTCTATCATCCGCACTATTCGGTGTTAGCCTTTCTGTCACTTCTACTAACCCATAAACGTACATGGTTCATGACACATTCCCCACCACCGCCACCGGCATGTGTGGACATGTATCGCAAATGTATCCGCGATCCACATCCACGACCTCTTTGCAACGCAACGTGGTCTTCCCAAGGACAGCCCAAGGCAGGCCACCTCCCAGATTTCTTCCTGGCCGGTGTAGATGTCCCACGTCCGCTTGCATGTCACCCGCAGCGCAAGGTGAGACGCGAGATCCTTGGCAGGAAGGAAGTCCTTGATCATGTTGAGGAGTTCGTCGGAAAGATCACGAAAGCCTGCGCGGGGGGCCCGGCGGGCCAACGAGCGATTCCTACCGCCGCTGCCGAAAAGGGAAGGCCGAACGTTCATGGGTGGGGTGGCGACGTATCGGAGAAGCTACCGTAGCAACTTATATTCGGCGGATGCTGCGGCCAGTCCATTGTTGTGCATGGCCGTGTGGCCACAACGCCTCGCGTGAAACACGTTGAACGCGATGAATAGGACGAGTGGCGGTGCATCTGCCACCGTACGGTAGCCTCGTGCCCATTCCATTGTCTCCAAAAGTCCTGCGTAGCTGCTCCCACGTTTCCATGTGGTTTCCGTTTGCTTGCAACTCCACCGGCAGAAAGCGCTACGAGAGGGAAACAGACACGTCTCAGGACGTGCGATCTGTCAAATGGGCATACCCAGCACTATGACCATCATGGACCGAGCTTGGACCATCTATGGAACGCGCGGGATTTGCGTCGTCCTACGAGCTCAGCCATGATCAGTGGTGTTCTCCTAGTCATCTACCATCGCGCCCGAGAACTTGAGAAGAACAAAACGTCTTGCCAAGCAGAGGCCGAGGTCGCGGCGGCAAGCGAGCAATGGTGCAAGGTTAGGGAGGAAACGCTGCAAATTCTAGGAATAGCGAAAACGTGAGTAATTTACAACAGAGCTCGACCTGCGCGACCCCAGAATACAGACTAAAAGAAACGGCATACAATTACCGGACTGTCTATGTCTATTCCATCACACGACGTGTATGCAGGGGAGCCTCACATATGCGACATCGTCGCGCCCTCCATTCCTAGCCGCACACCCTTGACGGCGTCGAGGTTCCGCCGCCTTCGCTCTTCGATGTCGCCGCCGAGCGCGTCCTCCCACCATCGTTCGCCCTCAGGTACGTCCCTCCATCCGCCCCGGAGGAACTTCTGCAGTGTCTTCAAATGCCCATACGGTGCATCAGGCGTTTGGAGTGCCTGGGCAGCGACGAACGATGGCGGCGGGTTCTCGAAAGTGTAACGCGGCGCGGAACCGTCCGCTGGAGGTAATGAGAACCCTTCGAGCGCGAGCACGATCTTGGGCGGCACGGTGATCCGCCCAAGCTTGAAGCAGAACTCATTGACGGACACGCAATGGACCGTTGCGCCATCCGGCTCTTCCATGGGGAGGAGCTGCGCGACACGGTCGGCGGGGTTGGATCCGAGGGCAGGCGTAGAACTGCCCGACAGGTCCATGAGCGCGGGAGTCGTGATTCCAGACGGGTCCGCGGGGGTGTGCATGGTTGGGAAGGCCGCTGCGTCGCCTGATGGAATGGGAGTCGCGTCCGCTTTCGCATGACCGTTGGCGATGGACTTCTTGCTCTTCGAACTGGGCTTCTTCAGGGTCACGTAGCGGATCACTAGGTAGACCTTCGCGAATGTTAGAATATTGTCAATAGTCGTATAATACTATTCGCGCGACGCACCCATTTCTCGTCCCATGCAGCCACACCTACTCGCATCTCATACTTTGCGAACATCGGAATTTCGCGTATAAATCTGAAATGAGTGGCTGAGAACGCGTGATTAGCGACTCCCGGGGCGGTTGACAATCCACTCTTACCTGCTAACGGCGTCCAGCCGCCAGCGCGATAGAGCGTCGGGCACATCTTTATCCCCGCCCTAAAACGTGCTTCGTCTAGTTGCTGTTGCACGTAAGTGTGAGCTTGACGCAGGTCAGGGGTTTTGCGAGACTGCAGACCTTCGGGTACGATGAGTTTGACAGATGCCAATTGAAGTCACAGTCATCGGGGCCTACGAGGAAATATCAGATAAGTACCCGTGCGCTGGTCTTGAGGACGGGAGGGATACATGAGGCACACCAGCAACCGACCGGACGTGAAGTAATAGGAGACTTACTGGCCCAGTTTCGCACCACCGCAGTATACCTAAACGGATCCTCTCCCACCGGACACAACCTGGCGAAGAACTCTTGCTTCGCGGCGACGCGTAGGCTCTTGGGAAGCGTGAGGTTGCGTAGTCGGAGCGCATAGAGTCGAAAGCGAATCTCTGCAATGGGTCGCACAATAACGTTGACTATATGCTTGTCAGTCCACGCGTCGGGCCCCAGCAGAGCTCGAATGAGTACTCACAGTGCCATACGCCTGGCCAGGACCGGATATTAATGAGTAGGGCGATGCACACGACCCATTTGAGCAACGTCGGCGACAGGCGGGAGAGCAGCTGGACGAGCGCGCCGGACTTCTTGAGGACCACGTCCGAGAGTAACTGAGAACCCCAGGACAGACGTGGTGAGCGAGACTCGATAAGGTAGACCGCGTGAGGTCGACGTACCTTTCGATACAAGACGACCGCCCTCGGTTGCGTCATCTCGTCGGGTCTATGAATGGGAGGGCGCAAATCGGGCGTTGGTCGCGTCGAGGAACAGAATCAAGCGTGCGGGCGGGCGGTGTGCGATGGCCGAGAGAGAGGGTGAGGTATTCGGAGAACGCGGAAAGCGTTGGGGTGTCGAAACATGGAGATTCCCGGGCGCTGGACCGGGGAAAGACGCTCGGGCTGGATCTGCGGGAACAGTGAGGGCCAGATACCGCGCCATCTCGGAGAACGCTGGAAGTACGCGACGAGAAGAAAGACAACGCACGGCCTGCTATTGGAACCGAGGCTAGTGAATTACCCAACACATGGCGTTATTTGGCTCTATTAGGATCCAAAGCTACCGCTTGCCTGATATGGACAGGCACGTAAACGAAAGACGTCCCTGTATTCTTGGGCTAAATGATGACTACCTTACATTTAACGATCGGAGTGGCACGATGGATACAACACACTGCATGACGCGCCCAGAAACGATGCAGCGCGCGAATGAGAGTGTTAAGACAAGCAGATTTTTCGAATCTTCCCAAAACGTTCAACACTCCGTCCAGGTACCTCTCGATGGGGAAAAGGCTGTATGTGTCTTCACGGGCATCGAGCTTCGTTGAATCGGATGTGGTCGTCATGGGTCTCCTGAAACCCCGGCAGGTCGACGTATTCGTGCAGGAGGGCTGCTCAGACAGGAACAAGCGTGATCAAGTGGATGGCGAAAGTAGCGAAGCGAACGTCTGCATAGGAGTTTCAGCGGGCGAGAGCAGATGACAATCAGTGACGTGCACGTACCTGAGAATACAGCCCCGCATCGACCGCGTCGGATCCCTTCCGTCACCTTGGGCTCCTCGAACTAAACATCACGACGTGTGATAGCGCGCAGAGAGCCTCGTACGGTCGCGTGCTACTGTCCCATTCTATGCGTCTTGGCCGCATGGAGTGCCTAAGTAGACCGTGACGCGGCCACATCAAGGGTTAGGCACCGTCAACAGTGCGCGGGACGCCACCGCCGGGACTTCAATGTGCTGAGACCGAGACGGGGCAGCTGCATAGAGCGTGTTTGAGGTCGGCGCGCGCTTTCCAGCGAATCGTACGCCGTTCCTGAGGTGCGCCCTCGTCATGCGACGCGTGTACTGTAAACAGCATTGTCGAAGAGGACAGAGATCGAACGTAGACGGCGGGTGGTGAATGACGGATGGTGGTGGGACTGTGCGAAGAGGTCGACGCGTTGAGCGAACGAAATCATACTCACGTGGCTGTGCGCGATCGGCCATGACGGCGCGCGCGCTCTCATCTTGTCCTCATCTCATCGTTCATCTTGCTCCCGTCTCACATCTGTCTATCCTCACCCTCATCGCCTTCGCTCTACCCACCGGTCCCGCTAAGAATTCCTCGAACTTGGCCGAGACTCGCATCGACCCCGTCCAGCACCCGTCTTAGCACCATGCTCGGTTCTAACGACGCTCTCACCCGAGCTCATCGCCCGAACAGCATCCACGCGGGCGCACGGCCACCACATCTTTTCCCGCCCACTGTTGGGTCTCCAGGCCTGGAAGGATGGCCGTGATACACCGGCCAGTTGCGTGTCGGGAGTGATGATCCTATCAATGTGAGCTTTTGTACTTGAATGTCGACCGGCCTGTTCCCCATCTCCTCGTCTCGACGTGCACTGAGCTCGCCAGGGGCGCTTTCCTTTCCTTTGGACACTCTGTCCCGTTTATTCTTTATTGTTACTCACATTCGATTACTACCACCCCACCCCATTCGACATGGACTATACTCTCGACGATACTGCTCCACAACTCGTCTATTCCCAGGACGGCTGGCTCGTACAGTCTTCCGATGACACCGCCCGTTCGCTTTTTTTCAACGGCACGTACCACGCTGTACAAGTCGACGGCGCGACCGTGAACGTGACCGTGGTCGGCTCATCCAGCATCTCCATCTACGGTTCCACGGGCCCTGGGCATGTACGTCTATTTTTTCTAATCCCGTCTGCACATATTGATTGTACTACAGAGTAACTACAGCGTTCAAGTCGATGACAGCATCGCTATTCGTTCTGCCTATGCCCCAAAGCCTCAATTTCAGCAAGTGTTATTTACTCAAAAGCTCGATCCAAGTGTCTCGCACTTCGTCTCCCTCCGGGCTATCCACAGTCTGAACGGTAATTGGTTGGACATAGACTATGTCTCCTTTATTTCGGGAAACTTTTCGTAAGTCCAACTTCACTTTTCCATCTACGCTGAATCTTATGTTCTTGTCGCATCTGCCAGTCCGGACGTTTCGTCAAACGCCGCCACAAATACCATCACCCCACCGTGGGCAGGTGTGTATGTATAGCCACCCCTTTTCTTCTATATTCCAGGCTGACATCGCCATTCCCAGCGTTTCGACACCGTCTCTGGCCGGAGCAGTCGGTGTTGGCGAGTAAGTCCTGTTTACGCCGCCTTTGGTCTCACGATGACCTATAATTTCTAGATTTCCATCGCATCCCGGGCACAACGTCGCAACCACCGTTCTCGCGATTCTGCTCGGACTTCTTTTGACAGCCATTGCCTCGTTTTCCGTCTTCTATTTCCGCCGCCGCCACGCAGCCCGCCAAAAGCGCAAGACCCCGAGCAACATGTGGGCCAACGGCAGACCTGTCATCGGCCCACCGACCAACTTCGAGCACAAAGTCCGCGGCGGTCAGCTCACCAAGGCGCAGATTGACCTCGTCGAGCGCGCGCCGACAATCGCGAGCTCGATTCTCTCCATGGATCAGCTCAAGGGGCCTGGGTACCTTGACGCTGCGACAGCCCTGCCGTATATGGAGGAACTCCCACCTCCCGTGCGATTCTCCCCGCCGCCGAGCCCTGGGTTCCGCAGCATTGCGAGCAGCCTCACGCTTCAGGCACGCAGCGGCACCCATCAACGGTTGCTCGACGATGATCCCCTGAAGAGTTCAATATATCCCGCGCCCACATCTCAACGAACAGGCTCGTTCTTGGGCAACGTTCCTGGGTTGACGCCGCGAGCGCGCAAGGGGGATGCGGACTCGATCAAGACGGATTTCCTCCAGGTGTAGTCTCTTCGAGTTGCACAGTGTATTTACTTTATTATATATTCTTTGGGAGCATTTTCTACAGAGACCTGATTGTGAACAGCTGACAGAGTGCAGCATGTCCAGTCCGTACGGCCGTCGAGCCTGGACGCGAAAGGTGAGACAGCGTGACGGCAAACGCGACAGGTCACATACCGTAACTCCCATGTGCGCGTCACCAAGGTATCACAGCCGACGCGTAACGTCTTTCTCCTCCGTCCTCCACCCCGCGCATCCTCGCCATGGCCGCCGCCACAGTCACCCTGCAGATCGTCAACCCACCCGCCGTACTGGGCAAACGCGCGCGCGGGCTTGATACCATGGAAGTCGACTACTCCAAGCCACTTGTGTACCCGCCGTCTGCCGAGGTCGTCGAGGCCATGCGCCTTCGCATTCTCCAGGTACCGTGTCATTTTGTGCTTTGACTGCGGCATCGACCTTGCTGAAGTGTGTGGTACAGCTTGAGAACGAACTCCGTGCCGCGAAGAAGCAGAAGACGACGCATCAATCTACTCTCCCCTTTGCCGGCCCCTCCGCTTCCACCTCCGCCGCTGTCGCGTCCACATCGTCCGCCCCCGACGCGAAAGCTTCCACGAAGCTCATCAAAGCGCGCACGAAGTCGCTCTTCGACCAGCTCAAGAAGGCCGCCAAGGCCGAGAAGTACCAGAACGTTGTCCGCACCGTCAAAGTCGAGGAGCACTTCTCCTTCGCCGACTTCGACGTCGTGTTCAACGGCGCGGACCGCGGCGGCGCACTCATCCAACCCACGCCCAGCAACAAGCCCAAGTCAAGCGTGTGGATCAGGCGGTACAGCGGAGAGGCGGACTTGCAGACACTTTTCGGAGACGCGTACAAGCGAGATCAGCTCAAAGGGTGGCAGTGGACTATTGGGTGCGCTTTCTTTTCCTCGGGTGTGTACGCTCTTGCGGGCTCATGTTGCGATGATGCGTAGCGGGATTCACCAGGGCAAGTCGACAAAGCTCGGCCAGGTCCAGCTCCGCGTTCAGTCTCTCGAAGTCCAGTGGTCCAAGAACACTGAGAAAGCTGTTCTCAAAGCCGAGATCAGTGAGGAGAACATGGGCAGTACCTTCCTTGGCCATCGTTCTGGTGGTCGTGGTGGTTTCTGGAGTCTCTACGCGGGCGAGGACGATGACTGGTAGATTCTTGGTTGGAGGTCTACCCTCATCGGCTCTACATCTCGTGTGTGGGCTCTTCTTGCTACGCTTTACTATATTACACGTCTTGCTATAGAGCTATCGTACTACGACTACCTCTATTGAATTATACACTCTACATAGTTTGTGTTTGCTTCAACATCTGTACAGCTCACTATTTTTATATTGTACACATTGATGTAAATGCATGGATGTTTGTTGTGCTTGCAGGCTGTTGGTTATGAGACCCCTCAGGGGACAGTAGGGGACAGGTAGGCGCCCTTCCCTGGCTCCAGGTGCCCTCTCTGGCAGGCACGCCAGCACGCGATGTGCAGAGGTGCACATCGCCCCGCACTGTGCGGGTGGTCGGCACGCCTGTGTGTACGGAAACATGCGATGAGCAGCAGGGGGCAGCACCCCGTACTGCGCAGGGAGTCGGCGCACAGCGGCGACAGGACGCCCATAGCTCGGGATGGGCACGTGCACGAACACGCACGGTGAGCCGCACCCCGCCCTGCGCGGGGAGTGCATGCAGAGCATCAAGAGACGCCCGCGGACGAGGGGGCGCAGGGCCCGCACTGTGGGCGTGCACACGCAGCGCCCGCACTGTGCGGGGCAAACACTACGGAAAGAGTATTGTGACGCGGCCAGTGTTTGCAAGTCGAGTGAGGTCGTTGCGAACGTTCTCTCACAGGGATGGCTTCGAGAGTCGACGCATCGTATGTACACATTACAACATGAGAGAGGGAACAACAGGATCGCCTGCTCATTGTGTACTACCACCTCGAGCCTTCGCCCATTGCTAGTGAGGCGCAGTGTTTGCGTCAGGTTGGACTTTTGATTACGGATTCATTGACTGCTGAAAATGGCTAGACTGTAACTATAAATGGCAATGAACGTAACATGTACGACATACGTCGCTACGGTGAATGCAAATGGCTGTCAGTTGCTAGCGAAGGCCGTGATGGGGAATAAGCGAAGCGGTATATTAGAGAGGGGGGGCGTAGAGGTGTGTATACCCCGTCACCATGAGTGTGAGCAAGACTGCCTTCATCTCGTTCCGTGAGACGGACACTGCGTGGATTGTGAAGCTTTACTGCGACTGCAGATGTGAGTGTGTTTTCGACTACGGACGTGGGGAAATGCTGATGTTTTCATCAAGCAATGAGGGGATGGGGGCCATGGGAGTACCCAAAGAGTGCGGAGGGGGCTCTGTTGAGTAAAAACGGTGGGTAGAGCGGGTGATGGAGTGAGTGTTAGCTGACAGGTATACAGCGCGCGAAGAGGCCGAATGTGTGCTGGTGCAGTTGATGCTGGAGGAGTGTGAGCGGTGGGTAGATGATGCACTAGACACATTGGTGGTAGAGTTGACGCGGAAGGCGGCGGCGCTGTGCGAGTTGAAGATTTGTGAGGCGAGGACGGTGTTGGTGGTGCAGCCACAGGTGATGGCGCACATCGCCAAGTGGTCGAAGGAACGGAGGGAGACGGTGGAGGACAAGTACGAGGTGCTCAGTGTCGCGACTGAGCTCGCGGTGGCGTTTATGGTGAACGCCTGGAGAGAGAACAAAGTCGGGGAGGCTGCTGAAGAGGAGATACCGGAGGCTGCGGAGGAGTGAAGGTGGATGAGTAGCTGTACAATCTATGTGTTCACATGCGAGCAAGGGAGTTGGTGTGCAGTGGTGTGAGAGGGCGGCGCAGCGTTGCCCGCACGGCGCGGGCAGGGCGGCAGTAGGACCCGAAGTTGACCTTGCGCTGTGCGCGCGCGCCCGCACAGTGCGGGCGTGAGGGAGCGTCAGCGCGGCGCATGTGTGAGTATGCGCCCGTCCCGCACAGTGCGGAGAATGCGTGCGTGATGGTTTGCCCGCGCGATCTGGAGGCACCAGTGGGGACACACCTATTTATCTAAAGCCTGACAACCAGCTGGTTGTCAGTTGTTACTCATGTAACAAGCTGTTGTTATGCTGTTGTTACCCTGTTGTTACTTCCCCCCTCCTGCTGTTATTATACTGTTGTTATCCTGTTGTTACCCTGTTGTTACTGTGCTCTTTTTCCCTCTGTTATTTTCATTCTGAGACAAAATAACTGGCAAATTTCAGCCTCTTTCTCAACTTTTCTCTTGAAATGTGCTTCATGTACACTACTCAAGCACTATATGATGTATTTACTCTGCACTTTCTCTCTGACACTGTTGTTACTCTGTTGTTACCCTGTTGTTATCCTGTTGTTACCCATTACATTTGCTGTTGTTATGCTGTTGTTACTCTGTTGTTATACTGTTGTTATCCTGTTGTTACTCACTCTCTCCTCTCTCCTGCCAAAACAAATGCCTCATAAATGCAATATCTCTGAAGCAATATTTTGATTCTGACAGAAAATAATTTGTGGACTCTGACAAAAAAAGATGATTTTGAGAATGTTGAAAGTAAATGTGCTCCCTGAGCTCCAAAATCCATTCTGGCATTGACATGAAAAAGTCGAAAATGTATACTCACTCTACTTACTTCAGTAACAAATCATTACTTATCTATCACTAATCTATTACTGACTGAGTAACAAAGTATTTGTGAAGCAAAAATGTTGAAAGCCCAAATGCTCCCAGTGTATAGAAATTCACTCTAGTGTCGACATGAAAAAGTCGAAAATGCTTACTAAGTCTGCTTATCCCAGTAACAAAGAACTACTAACTGAGTCACAAGTGTGTTGATAGTTGAAATGTAAAGTGATACCAGTGCAAGGACATTGATTGTGGTCTGAATATGAAAAAGTCGAAATTACTGAGACCCTGCAGTGACCAGAGTAAGCAATGTCAGTCATCCAATGGGACATGTCAGTGACTGAGTAAGTAAATAGTCATGACCAGATAGTAGAAGCCCAAGTAATTGCAGTAGTCAAGCAAGCAGCATAAGCATGCAGGTATATAAGTGAACATTGCTGAGCATGTTGCTGACTACTGACCAGTGACCATATGACAAGGCCAGAGACTGACCAATAACCCAGAGGACAAGCAGTAATGGTGTAGATGTTGTATGAAATGTGGATAAGTGGTGAAGATAAGGATGAGTGAGAGATGCAAGAGGAGAGTTGAGATGGTATTGAGCAGTGTATTTGATTGGAGAATGAAGTGATGATGTATGTGTTGATAGTTGAGTGAGTAGTGTATGTAGTTGGACAATACAGTGATGATGTATGTGTAATAGTGAGAGATATATTGTGAGGGATTGAGGAATGGTATGAGGAGTATTTGAGAAAAGGGATGAGTGGGTTGATGGAATATATGAGAGTATGGGTATGTGTTTATTGTGAGGATGTTGATGAGTTATTATGGACCAGATTGATAATATGTGTAGTGAGGTGTAGTGAGGATAAGGATGAGTGGAAGAAGGAAGAGGAGATGATAGTTGATATGATTATTGAGGAGTGTATTTGATTGAAGCATAGGGTGATGATGTATGAGCGATAGTGGGAGATATGTTGTGAGGAATATTATGAGGAGTATATGAGTAATGGTTGTTGAGGATATGTGTAAGTATTTGAGGATAGGGATTGAAGGAATATGTGATAGTATGGATGTGTGTTTATTGTGAGGATGTTGATAGGATATTATGTATTGGATTGGTATAGTGTGTTTGAGTATTGTGTATTGAATAGGTTATTGGTGATATGATTTGTTGATATGAATTATATTATGGTAGTGATTGAATATGATTGTATAGGATATTTTTGTAGGATTTGAAGTAGAGGAGAATTATTATGATTGTGGTAGGATAGGAATAGGAGAATAGGAAGTTTGTTTGATTGAATAGGAGAGTTTGAATAGGAAATAGTAGGAAATAGGAGTGTGAAAGAGGTAGGAAAGTGAGGAACAAGTAGAAGAGGTTAGGTGGTGGAGCGAACCCGAGCGTAGCGAGGGTGAGCGGATAAGTAGGCGAGAGCGAAGTACGGTGACCCTGGGGATCACACAGTGCTTTCGACTTGAAGTCTCATCAGCGCTCTGTACCTGGGTATATATACCCTTTTGCTAGGACCCCAGCGCACTGCTGAGACCCCAAGAAGCATCCCAATGGGGATTGCTTGCTAATAAAGCCGTCGAATTACTAATGTAATTACCATTATATTACTAACCGTCTAGAAACTCATGGAACATCGCAGAATGCTGAGTAACAGACTATTTTTAGCGGCCTTGGGCCTGAAATAGCACATGCGGGCCGGCCGGCCCAAGGCCGCTCCGGGTGTGTAGAGAAGCAAGCTTCCGGGCCGGCGGACCGCGCGGACCAGTGCGCGAAATCATTAAGGCGAGCATGTGACCTGTTCCATGGAACAGATTATGTAATATGAGTTAATTAACGGTTAGTTAATGGTTATTAGGGTTCGGTTAGGTAGTTAA